>APFE030155095.1:2567-16438 GCA_000404065.3 Pinus taeda
CAATGTGGGCAAACTCATTGGCATACTCAATCCCCTGATTTGTGCAAGATCTGGTGCACAACTATAGTCACAACTGATAGCAATCTGATTCTCTAACACCTGTCCCTGCTGAACTGAACAGGCACTGACATGCAACTGAGTTAACTGATGTATTCATTAGTTGTATTATGAGTTAATAACTTGTGAATTAATTAATAACTAATTCACCCAACTCATCTCTATTCTATTCGCCAGTTAGACTAAATACAACCGTTTAACAAAGCTAAACTGAACACAACTCCATCAACTGCACCTCCAGTCCACTAAACTCAACTCACTTGAGTTCTAACTGAAGTCATGCATGCAAATATTCAACTAACCCATAGAAAAGCGTATTTCCTTCTGACAGCTGCATGTGCCACCTCTGTAGCTCAAACTGAAGTGCTCCAAGAGAATAAGAATAAGTTTATAGTCCAAATATTATTGTGAGATAATAATATTTGACTTTTCTATTTTTGACAGCCAGTCTAAAAATAGACTTGATCACTCACACTGTGATCACTCACACTTTCATCAAAAATAGAAGTCCATCTATTTTTCCCAACTTGATCAATCATCCATAAACAACAACCTGCAATCCATAGACATAATCCATATGTCTAAAAATAGACATAGTCTAAAAATAGACTTGCGTAAAAAATAGCCTGCGGGCCCACTTAGTGAAGGCGACTCTTTTCACTAAGCTCCATCATCTTGTTGCAATCTCAACAGAAAGCCTTCTAGAGGAAATTCATATCCTTGTTGATCATCAATGTGAGGAGTATGGGTAGCGGAAACTTCTAAATGACCCAGAGAAGAGGTTGGGATTTCACCTTCTGACTCCATAGATGGAAACAATTGGTGATGAGGAACTCATGGTGTACGAGGAGATAACTCCAAAGGAATACTTGGTTGATTGTACGGACTGTAAGGAAACTTAGGAAATATCACAATAGGATCAAACAATGGTTTCAATGAATAAATAACAAGCCTCCACAAACTCTCAGGAGTTTGCGGACTCTCAGGGGTCTGGATAAGATTATCAGAGGTATCCAGATCAAATTATTGAGGTGACCAAGAATCTGATGGAATTGGAAGAGAAGACAAAGGTTGGATGTTTGGAATAATTCCAAGTTCAAAACCTTGATCCTCAAGTGACTGAGGAAGTTCTGGATGAACTCCTTGGGAGGACCCTTTAGCATCAGACAATGAAGGGGAACTATGAGATGAACTCAATGGTTCAACCACGATGACTTCCTCTCAAAAGAAAAAAAAGGAAATTGGATTCAATTAGGGATTTTAACAATCTTGAAATTAAAAGGAAATTACTCAATATTGGTCCAAGAAGAAACTGCTTGAGTTTCACATGTTTATCGTGGGCAGTTATTTTTAGAAACAAAAACTTTGCCTTTTCATCTTTTAAGAGTAGAGAAAAGGACGAAAAGGTGACTCTAGTCACTTTCAATGATTTAGCAAGATTGAAAGGAAAAGTTGCTTGATGATCTTTTCAAATTTAAAGATTCATAAAAGATCGAAATGACTGCTCAGGTGAATCTAGGTAAAAGGAGTACCAAGTAACCATGAACTGCAATATACACCTCAGCAAATAAATTTACCAAGGACTTGACGTACATGTAGGCAATCTCCTCGAATATTGTGTTTGGTGTATCACGTTTACAGGGCAGTAGACTTGGCTTCCTATGGATAAAGGTTTACAACCTATGGGAGTCTTCCTTTATATATGCGATGGTACAGGGAGCACAAGTCCATGCTAGCATTGTCTAATGCCAAATAAAATGACAACTGCTAAGTTTTAAAGCCGTTGGAACACGTCTCTAGCCTAGATCATGTTGTATCTCTAAGATGATAATGGTCAGCTATCATGCCAGGGCATCTAAGATGATTGTTTTAGGGTTTTTTTTTTTTTTAATTTGGAGGACCAATGTATGAAACAAGTGTAAGCCTGTAATGCCTAACCTTGTGAATAATATTAATATTAAAACAAAGGGCTGCTATTAAAATTCACACAGTGATATAGCTTTCATAGTGGTGAGCCAAAACAGAGAAATGATATGATTATCTCAGTATTCAGATTGAAAATTAAATAATCATAAGTATGAAAACCTTAAACTATGTTCAAAAGGTTTAACAGAATATGCTTAAATCTTGCAAAAGATGTTGATGATTTATTGATTTAAAGGGAATGAATTAAAAAAACAGTTCATTAATTCATTATCTTTATAGATTATCACTTCAGAAGCTTATAGGAATAGATTGAAACCCAATTGTTCCTACCTAGTTATCTCTGCAAGACATAAGAATATGAAGAAAAACATAACAAATAACACTGGAAAAACTTACAGGAAACACCAAACTGTGTAAATCAGAATTTAGAATCCTTTGCTTTTATGTTAATGATCCAGAAAAGTCAAGTACATCAAATGCTTAAAAATGATTCTTCAAGGGTGAAACCCATAATAACTCGTGAAGACAGTTATTTAGACAACAATAGAACTGAGAAAATATCCTAAACTATTTTTACAAAAAATAGATTATTACAAAATAAAAATAAAAATTGTTTTTGGTGCTGAGGTGTTGATGATTGTCACTGGAAAAGTTGAAAACTATTGAAGCTAGCTGACTATTCCTCCAAAAACTGAATGTTGTTAAATCACCCTTTAGTCAAGTAAATCTGTCAACTCTTCCGAGCATTTCTTTTCTGGGATAGATATCTTAATTACTCTTCTATAGATTTCATCCATCTATGTATATTTAGTAAAAGTGGTTTTACTAAAAATATGTATCTGATTTCATTCAAGATAAACAAAGTATCCCTTAGTGTATTTACTATTAGTGTTGGTGTTGCTAAACCTCTGATGTTTGAAACTGAAGATGCATTTTTTCCCACCTCTATCATCTTTTGAGCATAATCCTCAATTGACATCAATTTTTCATTGATCACAAGCATAGAGGGTAAACCCTTGCTGGCCAAGTGTTCTATTTTGCCAAAAAACCTCTGAACTATGGTATTGACATTGTTGCACTTTTCATGTAGTTGAAGGATGAGGTTTTTCTTAGTGATGATCTTCTTTACATCCAATATAGTTGTTGTTCTGTCACTTATGCCTAATTCCTCAAGTTCATAGTTGTCTTTGGAATTTAGGAACTTGATTATATCAGAGGCAATTTCTGACATATCCTCAAGATGTTCGGTAATGGTTTCAACTGCTTCCTAAGCTTTCTCTAAGAGATCTTTCTGATCAAACACAATCTTGATAAAGGGCCAAATATCCTTGATTGATTCTATAGTTTCTTCCCACAGGATTTCCTTTTCTAAACCCAATTTGTTTCCAATGAAAGATTCCTTGATTTCCCTTTGTAGTACTTCAATCTAACCTTTGACTATGTTCAACTCAACTGCATGTGAACTATCTGCTACTGACTTCATAAGCCTAAACTCCTTGAGTTCATCCTTTAGTTTATTAATTTCTCCTGTCTGAATAGACAGGTTCTGAACAACTTTAGCAAGTTGTTCAACTCCTTCCGCTGCACCTGTAGTCGATGTCGTAGTTGAAGTGGAAACTTTGGTGGTGGGAATTGCTGTAAAGAGGACTATATCCATTGGAGTTTGAGCCTTGTTAACAGCTCCTCTTTTTCCTTTACCAGTTTCTCCATCTGCTCCTCCATTGTTTGATCTACAGATTTTGTTCTATGATGACCTTCATCATATCAGCCTTTTGAGTTTCTGTCTCCTCAATTCCTTTGGCCATTGGGTCCTCTAAAGCTGGCAATTTCAGCTGCTTCTTTAATGCTGCAACTTCAGCATTCTTTTTCTTAATAAGCTCTTCTGTAACATTTATGTTTGAGGGATCATATCCCATCTTTAGCACTAGATTCTCCAAGGATTGGATCTTGGTATCCTTTGCCAATGAGAATACCTTCTCCAACTTCAGTTGTGACTGAGTGTTGGCCAAGGTAACCTGCATTTTTGAAAAACTCATGGCAGTTTTTTTTAAGGTTGAAGTAATCATTTACCCAGTTTGTTTGTACATCTTGATTTAATCAATTGCATGCAAATCCTTCACATTGAATTCAAAAGAATATTGGTTTTTATAATGAGCAGTAGCCCTAGGCTATGGAACTTAGGCTTGCAAGAAAGCCATCTGCATCTTTCCCTTCTCACAATCGAAGACTGAAAGAAGCCTAGCTTGAGCGCTGGAATAATGCTTCTAGAACTGGGCGTACGCGTTCAATTTTAATTCTTCATTCTTCCTCTTGATCTCACTAAAGACATGAAAAATGTATTCCTCCTTATCTTTTGGAATGCCTCCACTAGTCTGAACTACCTGTTGTTGATGAGAAGTAGTAGAATGAGTTGGTGACTCTGTAGATTGTCCACCAGACTATGTATAAAGCATGGTCTCCCCCAATCCATCAAATGATGTCTTCTAAATTTCATTCGTCGCATCAACCATCATAGAGATCCTAGGTCTCATTTCCTTGTGTACAATCCTAAAGCCCTGACTTGTTGCTTTAGTTGTAGGTGAAGACTGTTATTCCCTCCCTCTCTTGCCTGTCTTTTCTTGTGCAAGTGGAGTTCTCACATTAGATGTAGAAATTTCCTACTCTTCAGCCTCTTAGAGGATGTTCTTTGTCCATTCCAACTTAGTTTTATATTGTTCTTTCTCAGGCCTGGTTGTGTGATGATATGTTGTAAATTTGTTCTCCACCCTGAGTTTGGAAATCACTCCCAATGGGTCACTAAGACCAAACTTCATCTCCTTTAGTAATTTATCTACTTCTTCTCCTACTGCCCTGGTGCTACCGATGAATGGACCAACTTGGGCTTTCATCTTGAATTGAGATTTCTTCTTAGTAGCCACAAAATGTACTTCATCTGCATTTAACCTCTGCCTTAAGTATTCTAGTGCAAATATTCTGATAGGGAGGTACTTGGGCAGTTTGTAGGGTGTAAGCTTGTTGGCTGATAAAAGATGCCTTTTAAAACTCCTAATTATCCCACATTAATCATCAACCCGGGGAAGTCCTCTTATTTCAAGAGTGCACACAATATGTGGCTGCTATTAATTCAGAGAGTAGTGTCTCCTAAATTGTAGTATAGATCTTGACACAAGAATAAATGGATGCATCTAATAAATTCCAATTGAAATTATTAAAGGAAATATCAAAGCTCAATCCTCTACTGAAACCAAACCTTACAACATTTCAAGTAATAGCATCATCAGCCGAGAGAAAAATACCAAAAACTCACCTCTTCTTAGCTGATTCAATCTAAAATATACTCAATCTCTATAAAGCAATCAAGATGGAAATGATATCAATTCTGAGAGTCTAATAGCAATAATCAAACTCTTATAACCGATTAAATCAATGTGATTCACTGTCTAAGTAATTCACTCTGTAATAAACATAACTCAAATCAAATAACAACGTTGTAAAGCATATAAAGAATATAAACTACTACGATACAGGAAACGATAAATGGTGAATAAGGTAAACTCACAGGAACAGGAAAATTATCAAACCAGCCAAACTTTGGAATAATCAGAAATATAACACAAGAAAGCAGTTAAATCTACTAGAGGTCAGGCCCTTAGCCGCCAATGAACATTGCTAAGCTACTTCAGATAATGCGAGGGAACAACAACTTCAATTATATATTAATCATCGAACTTAAGTAGAATTACAATATAATTGTGTTCTCCAACAGCGCAAGTCTATAATTAAATTTACACTTTGAAAAATAACAGAGATTCCTCCCCTTTCTTCCTACAACCGCTTTCTTTTATAATCAGAAAGGGATAAAGGGTAAATGGTAAGTGCGATCCCTCAGGATCGGGACTACTAAGCTACTTTAGATAATGCAAGGGAACAACAACTTCAATTATATATTAATCATCAAACTTAAGTAGCATTACAATATAATCATGTTCTCCAACATCGCAAGTATCTAATTAAATTTACACTTTGAAAAATAACAGAGATTCCTCCCCTTTCTTCCTATAATCGCTTTCTTTTATAATCAGAAAGGGATAAAGGGTAATGGTAAATGCGATCCCTCAAGGTCTCCCGATCCTAAGGGATTCGCAACCGATTTCTTCAAACATATTTCCTATCCCGCTTTGATCCCTCTGATTCGCTCTCAGCCTTGTCCACAGCCGTCGCGTTCCTTCCTTTGCTTGTCGGATTTTGTTGTTCCAACATCAGGGAACAACAATCGTTCCTTTTGTCGCTTTTCTGCATAAAGAATGGTAAAAGTTAGCTAAATCGTAATAGCAAATAATTCATCTGTTTCTTACCATAATTCCTCAATATATCTACGAATTAAGATATGAAAACGATAAGAATCAAGGAAAAAGGTAATGAAATTAATAGTAAATACTTACCCATTTCGCTACTCAACATACTCCCTGCTTACCCTATTTAATGCCCTCATGAAAAGTAAGTAAATGTGATGGAATGCAGTTAAAGAGTAGGCTGGAGAAGGAGCATCAAAAATTGGTCTGAAACCATGGTGTCGAGCTAGGAGCTCAAAGGCGGGCGCTTCCTTTCCTTCAGGAAATTCATAGATAGCCTTGTAACCTTTAGGAGGATACCAAATGATGGGGCTACGAAACCAAAACCCTAACCAATAAGGTCCCTCTCTCAAAATAAGGTTGCTATAGGTGACAAAATGGGCCGCAACTGCTTTAAAATTTCTGTAATTAAATGGCTCCCTATCTTGCACACTACTAGTGGAGACCGTCCACCTGAGCTTAGATGCAGCCAAAGAGCTTTCTTGAATGGATTGAAAATATGATACTCCATTCTGTACAATCTCCTTATGAAAAGGCCCTAAAATTTTAATCACCCCTTCCCTTGTCATCAGAGTCTTATGGTTGGCAAGCATTTGTAAAGGGTGCTTAGGTTCACTTCTTACCTAAAGATCTAATCCATGCTCTTGTCTTTGGAATGTGTTATGAGCCTTAAACCATTTAAGTTGATTGAATGAAAATGAGATAAAGGACTGGAATTTAACATCTCCCACAAAAGGGTTGGGGTTCTTTTCCACCTCTTCCTCTAATACAAAATTGTGCAAGTAAAATTCACAAAGCAGCCTTTGAATCTTTACACCATGTTGTTTGCAAAAATTTATAAAATCTTCAACTATTTTCAATTCAATTGGTTTTCCAGCTCTCACAGCTTTAATTTTCAATAGAAAGTATCATTCTAACAAAAACAAGGCATAATTAGTGGCGATCCCTACATGCCAAGACATCTGTATATAACGAGTAGATGGTGTCTGTCCAAGCTATGACCCTATCTAATCTGAGCTTGATTCTCTCAATTTTCTCTTCTTCTTTTCTATATCTGTCAAAGGTCTTGCTCTTTGTTGCATTCATTTCCCAAAGTTACCTCTGCAGCTCTTGATATTTTTGCTGGGAAACAGTTTCTTGTTCAAGCCGTTCTAACGCGAGCCAAGCCTATGCTAATTCTTCCTGAAGATTCAGAATAATGGGGTCATTATGTGTCATGACGTCTTTAGCTTGTATGCTTGTTTGAGTGCTTACACTATGAGAAAGGATGTTTTCTCTATGAATCTATTTATTATGGGAGGTCCAAGCCTTTGTCTGAGTAGCCATGCTATAAGAGGGTACATCCTCTGTCTAAGTAGCTACATCTAAGAAAATTGCATGTTGTTCTTCTTGAATGATGACTGGTTGAGTGGGTATGGACTCAGTTTGAGTCCCTGTAGCCCTCCCTTCATATGATTATGTTTGTACAACCGCATTTTCTATCTCTGGGGTTTTGTCTGAGACCTTTCCCGCTGTGATTTCCTTTATTTTTCTTCTGAGCCTTTTTACTGTTTTACGAAGCTTTTGCTATTCTTTCCTAAGATTTTTCAATTTGGCTCTATACTTTTTCGGAGGAGCAATTGTTCTGCTGACAGTCTCATTAATAGTTTCAGCTTCTAAAGAGCCTGGTTTATCACCCTGGCTCTATTCTAAAAGGATTGTGTCTCCTGATTGATTATCGGCTTCTCGAAGCATCTTTGTCTCTACTTCTTCTTCTTGGCCTATGTTCTCTGTGCTTAGACCTACTTGGCAATTTTCTAATGGGAGCATGTCACCGGATTGGTTCTCTGCTTCCCAAATGGCCTCTACATCTGTCGCTGCTTCATGGTTTGCATCTTTTGAGAGAGATAGAATTCTGGCATCGCCATAATTCTCTAGATATTGGGTTGCTCCCAAATTAAGATTGAGCGGGCTTTCAGGCTGCATATAATCATTCATGTTCGCCAGGACCTGGGCCAATTCAAAATCATGCAAGAAGTCACCTTGGGGACTCATGCTTAGTGTCTAGGGAAGTCTCGATTCATTTCTTTGTTCATCTCCAGAATGCCTTGTTCCTTCCTCATGGTCTGATTCAGGGTTATCCTGGCCTTATAACTCTAGCTGTGAGTATTTTTCACTTACTGGGCTAGATAATTCTATAGGTTGATTGATACTACCTTGAGGATTTTTAACCACTCCTAATTTTGACCTCAGCCTTGTGGATCATCTACGCTTTTGAGGTATGTTCCTTGCAAGGGTAGTCCTCTTCCTTTTCAAAATAGGGTTAGGTGTAGGTAGGGCTAAACCTCCTTCAATAGCTAATATTAGTTCATCCCAGCTTGATTGTTGTTGGGTGAGGTTATAGATAACTATTAGCCTGATCAAATAGTGGTGGTTTACTACAATTTCTATGTGTTGGGACCATCTTAGCCTCTCGGCGATGTCATGCAGTAAATAATTCAATAATGCAGGTAAATTTACAGAGCACTTTAATTTTAGAATTGCTAAGAGTTTGAGTTGACGCGGCCTTACCACGTCTTTGTGCCCATCGCATGTAATGTAGTTCTAGATGATTCTTGTTAGTTCTCCCCATGGTTCTCTAAGTGAAGATGGCCAAACACCTTTGCCCTTTTTGATTAGCTCTTGTCCTTCATCCCTGAAAGCCTTGATAGCACCATGCAGCTTCAACGCTTACCAGCCCACACTTGTCCTTCTGCCGGTAACAAGAATACTTCTGCTATCACAGTGTCTGATACTGTGATTTTCCTACCCTTACCATGGATTGTCCATTCTGTATATTTCGTAAGAATTCGATGGCAATTTCCTCGTTGGGTGGTTGAAATCTCATAAAGTATGCTATCCACTCGGCTCGAGCTAAAATTTCCCTAGCTTTATCGGAAACAACCAATATTAGAAGTTCTCTGCGCATTGTTATCCCTCCCATGATGCTTGAATTCTGCAAACAATTAGTGTAGCGGAGATAGCACAACAACGAACAAAGCCGAGTGATGGAACAACAAATGGTTGTAATAGTCTTATCAGGTGATGCTTTATAAGCATGAATACCGTTATTGAGGAATGTTATCATGCCACATGCTCTGTGATCCTGGAATATCGTATCATTATGAAAAATCCAATGAAAAGATGACAAAGCATGCATAAGTACACTGGAGGTCCCTGCCCCCTTCGATATAATAGGTCGCCTACGACCGAATGAATGAAAGGATAACATGCTGGTAGCGAAGTACAGGGGTAATGGATTGGCAAGGTACGCATATTAATGAAAGGATCATACAAGATATTGGAGTGGTGAAATCAAGGCGTGTACCTAGAATTATGAATAAGTGATAGGCTATCGTGATGTGATGTGATAAAGAAAAAAGAACAACATACGTAGGAAATAATAATTTACTATCGTTATTCCACCTTAATTGTTGTGATTGATAAAAAAATTACTCATGCATAAAGGTTCAAGGTACCTTAGGAACATAATCTCTCCGAAGAAAAGATAAAAACATAAGAAGTGGGTATTATAATAATTATTGATGTCAAATAAAGCTTCAATACCATCAGCAGAGGTTTTGTTGCCTACAAGCGTCCATAGCCTCGACACAGTTGCTTTCTAACCCTTGGGAACCATGGTCCTCTATGTATAATTGGGGAAGTGTCTTATGATGTCCATAGTAGAGACCAATGTGCTAGATTTGTAACCAAGTGAACACATTTCCATTCACTAGGAAGTAGCAAAGGTGGTCAGGCCAGCTCGTGATGAGACCTCCTATTTCCAATGACTTTGTTTGTTTATGCATCCATTGGATCATATCCCTGGTGTTGTGGCCATAGTGGGAATGCCACTTCGCTCCTTCCTTATGATCATGGTAGGCTGGCTCTTGATGAGACCCCCTATCCTCCATCTATGGAAAAAAACCATAAAACTATTAGTGAATTCATATATATTATATATATATATATATATATATATTATATATATATATATATATATTATATATATATATGATATGTATATATATTATTTTAATTTTTTTACATTCCCCATTTTATACATAGAGGGTGGCTCACCACTCCTTAAGAGTAGGGATGGCAAAAGAAGTTTGACATATCAATATAAAAAATATATCCATAATCTTATTGATCACAAAGAGAGTTATATAGGAAAGGAGAAACTGGCATGGTACAGAAAATCAATCAGTTTGGTTTATATTAGAAATGAGGATAGTGCAGTGATATTGACAACTGTGTCCTTTTTTTTTTTTTTTTTTTTTTTTTTTTTTTTTTTTTACACCAAAGCAATATTGTTAAAGATGATAGTATTCAATGTATTTGCCTATTCCATTGGACTCCATATTTGTTGTCCTTAAATATGTATTTTACCTTTCATGCCATTAAGAGGATCATAAAGAGTGAAACTGGGATGGTCTAGGGATGATTATGCAAGGAAGAGAAAGAGGATGTTCTCAAAAATATTCACAAAGTGTTGTTTCTTGAAGGGAACAGTTGTTGTTCCCTATAGGGAATAGTTGTTGTTCCCTATAGGGAACGGTTGTTGTTCCCTATAGGGAACAACTGTTTTTCCCTATAGGGAACAACTGTTTTTCCCTATAGGGAACAACTGTTTTTCCCTATAGGGAACAACAATTTTCCCCGGCAACGATGCCAAAATGTTGGATGTAAAAGGTTCCTTTTAAAACTCCTAATTATCCCACATTAATCATCAACCGGGTAAGTCCTCTTATCTCAATATTGTACACAATATGTGGCTACTATTAATTTAAAGAGTAATGTTTCCTAAATTGTAGTATATATCTTGACACAAGAATAAATGGATGCATCTAATAAATTCCAATTGCAATTATTAAAGGAAATATCAAAGCTCAATCCTCTACTAAAAATAAAATCTTACAACAATTCAAGTAACAACATCATCAGCCGAGACCACAGTACCAATAACTCACCTCTTCTTAGCTGATTCAATCTAAACTATACTCAATCTCTATAAAGCAATCCAGATGGAAATGATATCAATTCTGAGAGTCTAATAGCAATAATCAAACTCTTAGAGCTGATTAAATCATTGTGATTCACTGTCTAAGTAATTCACTCTGTAACAAACATAACTCAAATCAAATAACAGCGTTGTAAAACATATAAAGAATATATACTAATGCAATACATGAAATGATAAAGGGCGAATAAGGTAAACTCAAAGGAACAGGAAAATTATCAAACCAACCAAACTTTCGAAGAATCAGAAATATAACACAAGAAAGCAGTTAAATCCACCAGAGTTCAGACCCTTAGCTGCTAGTGAACACTGCTAAGCTACTTCAGATAATGTGAGGGAACAACAACTTCAATTATATATTAATCATCGAACTTAATTATATATTAATCATCGAACTTAAGTAGCATTAAAATATAATCGTGTTCTCCAACGGCGCAAGTATGTAATTAAATTTACAATTTGAAAAATAACAGAGATTCCTCCCCTTTCTTCCTACAATCACTTTCTTTTATAATCAGAAAGGGATAAAGGGTAAATGGTAAATGCGATTCCTCGGGATCTCCTGATCCTGAGGGATTTGCAACCGATTTCTAACTTCAGACATCTTTCCTATTCTGCAGTGATCCCTCTGATTCGCTCTTAGCCTTGTCCACAACCGACTTGTTCCTTCCTTTGCTTGTCAGATTTTGTTGTTCCAACGTCAGGGAACAACAATCGTTCCTTTTGTTGCTTTTTTGCATAAAGAAGGGTAAAAGTTAGCTAAATCGTAACTGCAAATAATTCATCTATTTCTTACCATAATTCCTCAATATATCAGTGCATTAAGATATGAAAATGATAAGAATCAAGGAAAAAGGTAATCAAATTAATAGTAAATACATAACCATTTCGCTACTCAACAAAGTTCACAACCATACACCCTAATCTCTGTGTAGTTTTGGTAACAATACCAATCCCCTATTGTAGCTTAATCAACCAACTATAATTCTTTAATAATCTCCTCATTGATCCTTGGTATTGGAATGCTTCTCATAAGACTGATAATTGGATGAATAAACAGTTCTATGAACTATTTATATGTGAACTCTTATTTTTCCTTCATCCCCATTGAAGTCCAGAATATCATTGATTTTCCATTTCCTTCCTCATCTAACTTCTGTAAAGAAAATGTGAATTTGTCTCCTTGAAAATATATAAAAGGTAAACAAGTACTGAAGCATACTTGAATACCTCTTCAGTATTGAACTTGACAAATTGCTCATGTATGGCTTCAGCAATGAAATTACTGAAATCATAAATAACAGTGGGTTTAGAATCAGTAGAAAACATGGATAAGAAACCAAGAATGGCTTCATTGGCAAACTGATCAGAGTTATAACCAAGCAAATAGGACAAAATAGTGGTAATTTGCTTAGTTCTATCTTGCAAAATAGATGAATCATAAGGAGGATTTCTTTTTGGAAGAGGACTATCAATAGCTAGAAACATTTCAAGAATCTGGGATTGTTTAGTAAAGTCTAGTTTTTTATAATATTCTATCAGTTTTTCATGAGAAAAAGGATGGGTTGGTGTAGTAGAAAGGGCCTGCAGCATTTTTTCAATGGAATCAGAATTAATTGAACAGAGGATTTCTCCTATGGGTGAAATGATTGCTCTTTGGCTAGGATCATAAGATTCAAGGAATTTTCTTACAAATTCAAGTGCTTTTTGTATCTGTGGGAAAATGTAATGAGGTAATTGAGAGTCCCAGAGCCCTATTTCATCTATATAGTCAATCAGTTTATCTTCCATACAACAATAGATTTCATATAGATCAAATTGAGAAGAAGTCTCAACGATTTTGCAATCTTTGTCAACCAATGGGGTATGATAGAAGTTGACCTGTGGGCGAATCAAAGGATTTGGGACTTTTGCAATTTCGTTTCCCTTGGGAGTCATTTTGTCAAACAAATTGCAGACTATAAATGACAGAGATTGATCAGAAAGAGAGTGATCATAGTAAAAACAAGTAACCGACCAAGAGGTAAGTGGACCTGGATGTCGGATTCGCCAACAGGACTAATGATTTCTTTAATGTAGAACAATGGTTAAACTATAGGCAAGAAAACTTCAATGATTAATCTGGTTGTAGAAATTCACTGTGTAACCATTCTCATGGATAATACAGTGTTTATAAATGAAAAAGTGGAGTGGGGGTGGCAATGAACATTTGAATTTTGCATTAATAACCCAACGAGATTAATTAACGGATCTTTGAATCATAAATGTGTGGGAGCGGGATTGAATGGATAATGGATAGGCGGGATTTGATTGGATGGTAGGTATGAGGTCGAGGATGACGTGGAGAGTGACGTGGAGCGGCAGTAAACAGTCCTTTAATATACCGCGTTCGGGGGTAAGGTGAGGTGGTAAGAAATTTTGAGATTTTTAGTCCCGAAACACTAAAAAGCGGAAAAAAGGAGTTTATATGGGAGGTATGGGAAACTGCCCATTTC
>APFE030155095.1:16990-36369 GCA_000404065.3 Pinus taeda
GAGGAGGGTCATGGGCCATCAGATCATGGAAGAGTGTGTGGGATGAGAGATGAGGTGGGGGGTATTTAACATATGAGTGGAAATGATGGTGGAGTCACGACTTCAAGGGCAGATGTGATAGTTGTGGGTCATGGGGATTAAATGAAATAACATTGTCTTATGAACTTTCGGTTAATTAAAACCCATCATATATATGTTTTCCCAATGTTACAACTTAGGATTAAAACATTTGATGCTTCAATATGATTTCACATGTCTACCTACCCTTTTACTCCTAACATTTTCACTTATTTTTCAGAGTTCATATAAGCTAGCAGCTCAACATTTTCTTTTTATGCCTAATCTAGCTCTATACCTTATTTCCACCATTGGCTCAGATTAAACTGTTGAGCCAATTTTATTTTCTACCTATGACAATCAATTTAAATCAAATCCAATCTTGATTAAACTATATAATTTGGATCAAATAAACTAGTGTGGCATCTTAACAAACTGCACACAACTATTATTTCTAAAAATAAATTAGACTAAAGTAGTGGCATTTAGATTTGCAACACTTTTAGAGTTTATTGTTGTTGCTTTTCTCTCTAACCTAACATTTTATTTTTGCCTTCATTTTTTAGGGCATCTATTCTAACATTTTCTTGGATATGGACATATTTATCAAAATATTTACTAACATTTTTTTATTCAATATTCTTTTTGTCCATATCCTAGCTTAACATTTTTCAAATATATTTTTCATCTTTTGACTAATTGATTCTAACTTACCAAAACCAAAAAATTCTACAACATTGGCTCCAACTAAGGACTGCTTTGTCCTTTAGAATGTAGAGAACCTGCAAATCCATGTGCCTTCTCCTGGAGCTATGGAGTCTTTGCTATAAAAAATCGCACTAATAGCTTGAAAAGTAAAATAAACCAGACTTTTACTATGGTAGTAATGAACTCTACTTCAATTTCTCAGTACTGAATGTAATGTTTGAGAAACCTTCCATTTACAGGATAAGTGGAATACAATCCCTCAAGATTTTGTAGCACAAAAGTGTTGTTTCCCTTCACTTCATCAATTGCTAAAGGTCCAAACCACAGGTTGTCAAAATTGCCATGTTTTTCCTTATCTTCTCTTCTGGCATCCGACCTTAAAACTAAACCACCTTCCTTGAAGTCTCTTTCCCTGGTTGTTCTGTCAAATAGGCTCTTCATCTTATTCTGATACGTTTTCAATTTGTATTGAACTTCATCTTTGTTTTCATTTAGTTCAATAATTGTATTTGCTCTCCTTGAAAATTCATCAGGTTCATCTATTGATTCATGCAGGAATTTTAAAATAGGAAAGGCCAAATTGGTAGGGAAGATTGTATCTTTCCCATAGACTAACTGAAAAGGAGATTTTCCAGTAGATCTTTTTGGAGTAATTCTATTTTCCCTTACTGCATAAATTAGGTGAGAATCCCAACTCTTTTTATGATCTGCTGAAGTCTTTTTGATTACCTTTACCATACCTTTATTTGAGGATTCTGCAAGGCCATTACCTTGAGGGTAATATGGAGTTGAATAATGTAACCGAATCTGATATTTTTGGCAAAGACTCAATCATTTTAACACTAGAAAAAGTTGTTGCATTATCAATGACAATGTGAGTTGGGCAACCAAACCTAGATAAGATATTTTCCTCAATGAACTTAATTACCAATGCATCAGTAGCATTTCTTACTGGAATTGCTTCTATCCATTTAGTGAAATAGTTTGTTGCAATGAGGATCCATCTATGATGATTACTTGAAGTGGGATGAATCTGTCCAACAAAATCTAATCCCCATTGGAGAAAAGGTGTTGAGACTATTGATGGAAGCAATGGAAGAGCTGCTAATTTTTGCTTATCAACAAACATCTGACATGGAACACAACCTCTTACCTTTGATCCTACTTGTAAGAACAATGTTGGCCAATAAAATCCTTCCCTTAATATCTTATATGTTATTGCTCTCCAAGAATACTGCACTCCACAAAATCATGTATGAAACTGATCAATAATTCCTTCAGTTTCTGATTTTGTTGAACACAATAACAAAATTTTTAGTGGATACTTCCAGTACAAATTTGCATTTATGATACAATACTTGACTACTTTCAATTTGAGAGTTTCACTAGATTTTGGAGAACGATGCTGGACATTCAAAATGGATCAAGAAATTTACAATGTCTTGATAGCAATTTGACAATAGAAATTTGTCATCAATGTGTAAAGGGGGTGATCTGATCTGAAGGTAAAGGTTCTTGTGGATTCTTTTCTTTAGGGTGAAGGGAATATTCTTGTGGATTCTCCCCTTCTACAAGGACTAAAGGTTCTTGTGTATTCTTCTTGTCTGAACTTTGAGAAGGTTCTTGTGGATTCTTCCCTTGTATTTCAAAAACATAATTGATTCTGAGCACTTTATAGTTGGATTCAGCTAGAATCTTAGCTAATCCTTGACCCTTTACTAGATTTGTGGTTTTGATAGTCAAATCAAACTCCAGTATTTGAGTGATCCATCTACCTCTCTTCCCATCAGTGTCAAGTTGGGTTAAAACAATTTTCACAACACTATTAGGGACATAAGTAGTAATAGGTGAATGTGGAACATACATCCTAAATGATTTCAGGGCTTGAATAATGACATAGGTTTGCTTCTCAATGATGTCATAGTTGATCTCGACATCTCTCATTACCTTACTTAAAAAGGCTATGGGTTGGTCATGGGAATCTTCATTATTTTGTAATAGAGCATTAGCAAGGGTTGTTTTAGAGGCAAAGGAAATGATATTAAATGGTTTAG
This sequence comes from Pinus taeda, assembly GCA_000404065.3. Classification (NCBI taxonomy): domain Eukaryota; kingdom Viridiplantae; phylum Streptophyta; class Pinopsida; order Pinales; family Pinaceae; genus Pinus; species Pinus taeda. The sequence goes on from APFE030155095.1 coordinate 19,810, forward strand.
TGTAATCATGGTTGGCCAAGGTAGGAGCTTCAAAGATAGCTTTCTTGATATGATCAAATGCATGCCTGGAAGAGACAGTCCATTTAACTTCATGATCCTTTCGGAGCATATCATTTATATCTTTTACAACCTTAACATAATTTGGGATGAATATCCTTAAAAAAAATAATTTTGCCTAGAAAAGCTTGAATCTCCTTCTTGTTTCTAGGTAAGGTCAATGTTTTAATGGCAGACACATGCTTGGGATCAAACACCACTCCATCCTTTGAAATTATACGGCCCAACAATTTTCCTTCTTTGATAGCAAACAAAGATTTTTTAGGATTCAGTGATATTCCAAATTTTCTACACCGATCAAAAACCTTTGTCAAGTGCTTTAGACGTTTCTAATCAGAGTTAGAAAAAACAGTTATGTCATCAAGATAAATAACCAAAAATTTATTTACTTGACCCACAAAATCTATGTCCATAACTCTTTGAAAGGTTGCTCTAGCATTGGATAAGCCAAAGGGCATTCTGGAATACATAAATGTACCCCGGGATGTAGCAAAGGTTGTTTTCTCTCTATCTGTTGGATCAACATTTACCTGATTATAGCCTGAAAAACCATCAAGCATAGAAAGTCTTTGTGCTCCTGAAAACATCTGAAGTAGCTGATCCATTTTGGGTAAAGGATAGTTATCTTTCAATAATGCTTTATTCAAATTTCTAAAGTCCACACACAGACTAATTTCTCCATTCTTCTTTCTAATAGGAACTAAATTTGCAACCCAATTAGAACACCTAAGAGGGAGAATAATCTGGGCATCTAGCATTTTCTTAATTTCCTTTTCTACAGTTGGTAGAATAATTGGATTTATCCTCCTAAGTTTTTGTTGATAAGGTTTTTCTTCTGGTTTTAAAGGAATCGTATGTTATATCAATGAAGTGTCATATGTCTTTAGATCAACATAAGTCCATGCAAAAACATCCTTGTATTTTTCAAGTAACTCGAGGTATTGAGCTTTGATATATGGATCTAAAGATGCAAATATTTTGATGTTTTTAATATCATCATTTGTTCCAACGTTAATTTCTTCTATGTCATCTTGTGGAGAAATGGACTGAGGGTTTCTGAGGACATCATTTTGGTCAAACAATTTCTCTAAACGAATGAAACCTTTGGGAATAAAATTGTTGGACAAATTGAATGATATCATGGTCAACTATTTTTGAATTGAAATTTGAATCATTTTCATTTCTATTTTCATGTATTTTTGTTCTATCTTCATCAATTTGTAGAACTGAAAACTCATCTATAACGTGCATAAAATATTTCAATTGTTCATCATCTTCAAATATATACCAATATTTGAGATTATCTGGGATAGATGGTCTATATTTGACTTGTATTTGATAGAGTACATTAGTCTAATCAGGAATTTTAAATGAACTTGCAGAAACATCTAAGGAATATGCATGAATATTTTGATATCTTGGAATACAAGTCAATTGAATACACAAACTTCATTTCGGTAAGACCTAAGCCTAGGATGCTTGGTCTGGCAAATATTTCTCACTTGTTTGATAATAAGTTCTAAGTCATTAAAAAAACTTAAGGTTTGGACCTTTAAACTTTTGGGTAATTGTAGTCCTAAAAGCAAAGCTTCATATTCAGCCACATTATTTGTAACTTTGAAGTCGAGTTTGCATGATTGGGTATATTTTTTTTCTATGAAATTAAAACTACCCCAACTCCTGCTCTATCTTTTGTACAAGAACCATCAAAGAATAGTTTCCATACATCAGTTTGCTTGGTACAGGACTTTCAATTACATCTTCAATTTTAACTTGAGTTTCATGATTTTGGTTTGAAGAGAGTTTAAAACAACCAAAATCTTGATCAATTGCATAAATGGGGTGGTTCCTTGGTTGGTCTGTTTTGCAAATAGTGTGCACAAATCTTACCTCTCTATATAATCTTATTTGTTCTCCCCCATAAACTAGAATAGTGGCATAAAAAATGTCCATCTAAAGAGTTCCCCCTAATTTGGCACAGCAAGACCTAGAAAGGAGCATTCCAAATTTGGGAGGGATATCTATGACAACTATATCAAGCACCACACTTTTCACTGGAATTTGGGCAAGGGTGACTACTAAATCCTTAATCAATCCTAAGCAAGGCACCCTTTTCGAATCAAAGGTGTACAAGTCATGATAGGATCTAGTTATGTCAAGTTTCAAATGGTCCATGACAGTTTTTGGCATGAGGTTATGTGATGCTCGAGAATCAAGCATACAATTGTATAACATGGAATCATTTGTCTTAAGTGTTACATAGAAATGAGGGACTATTTCATCTATCATATATGAGCTAGGAATGAAGAAAACTACTGGTTTTTCATTTTGCAGAATTATGATATCACTTTTAGCATCAACCGAGGTGTTTTGTATCCATTTGGAGACTTGATATTTATACCCAAGGTTTTTGGAAAGTTCTGAAAGTGGAATTGGGATTTGAACTCTTTCTAACTCTTTTTCAACATTAAATGTAGTCAAACATTCTTTTCATTTTGAGTAGTATCAATTGACTGATTTAATGGTCGAATAATAGTTGTTTGAGTTTCAACAGCCCTGGTTCAAGGTTGAATTATTAGAGGTTCCTTGGGAGTTCTTCCAGGGCCAGGTCTAGGCCTAAGATCATATCTCTTGTTTAACTCTACAATTAAAAATTCAGAGAAGGCATGGTATTTAGAAACCTGTGAGGATTCTTGATCTTATTGAACCTAATTTTGCTGTGAGAGAGGAATAATGATTGTTTAACCAGAGGAAGTATCCATGTTATTAATGTCTTCAGTGATAGTCATAGTATTTTCATCAGGTTGTTTATCATCTATCAGTAGAGGAGTTAGAACCTGTTGATCATTGCTAGGTCTTTGAAGAATTTGTAACTGTGGATTTCTGTATTGACCTTGATTCTGATTTTGGGGTCTAGTTACTGTTTGTTGAACTGTCCTAGGCTGAGTCTCAATCTTGGAAATCCTATTGGACAGATTTCTAAGAAGTGAAGTTATTTCATCTATTTTAGAATCTTCATTTTTAGTTTTAGAGGAAGTAGAGGCCTCTTAACTAGTTTTAAGTTTTCTCTATGTCTTTTCCTCTTTAGCCTTTAAAGTATTTGAAGCAGCTCTATTTGCTTCTACCTCTATCGCATGGGTTTTCATATCTTCAAGAGTTCTTGAAGTTCTTTTTCTTAACATAATAGCAAAATCATCTTCAAAAGCTTTTGAAAATCTTGATTTGGTTGCTGCTACAGGGGGTTTACAATTAGCAAGCATCTTATGGTAAAGTTTTTTGAACCTTTTTGATAAAATCAGAGACATGTTAACCATATTTTCTTTTAAGTTCATCAAACTCATTTAAAAAGTAAAGATCATCTTTCTTCACTCCCCATTGATTCTTAAATATATTTGTTCATTCCTCCCAGTTTCTAATGGAATTTGTAGTTAACTGCCTAAACCAAGTTCTTACATTTCCTTCAAGAGACTGAACAAACAACCTCATGTAAACATTCTCTTGTTCTATGTTCATGTTGTCTACAAAGTCTAGGAATGCTTGAAGATGGTCTTCAGCTGAAGGACCAATTTCTCCATTATACCTAGGGAGATGTTTCAAATATCCATTAGGGAAAGCATCAAGAACTTGTGGTAAAACTAAAGCTGCATATATTGCATGTATAATGGGTTGGAATGCCATAGTAGAAGATGATATATGATATGTTTGTGAGGATGATGAAAAAGAAGAGGAAGATGGTGATAAAGAAGGGGAATATGGTGAAAGGGGGGATGAACTACTATGTGGAGGTGACTTAGGAGGGGATAAAGAAGGTGGAGACTTACTAAATGATTTTAGAGGATTTTTAATTACCAGCTTGTGGACCTAAGATTGAATATCCTCTTTTGTTTAAAAAAGTGGATTTCAATATACAGAAAAGGTCCCTTCAGTTTGTCTAGAGGTAGAAGATTCAGGTTGTTCAGAAGTGGAATGAAATGAATAAGTGGTAGGGGAAATAAAGTTTGTAGGTGTGTATTCAGGTAAGTGAACACCCAATTCAGACTCAGATTTAGGAGATCCCAGTGGAAGTGGGGGTTCTGGATGAGATTCAAGAGAAAGAATAAGGAAAGCTGATTTGAGATCAACTCCCCTATCTAACAGTTTAGTAACCCTAGGTGATAAATGAGTGGTATATGTATCAGATGGAATGTTTCTATAGGGATCAAAATGTATAGTATCTTCAGTGTGTAAAGCTGAAGTGGAAGAAGATGGATGATGTCTTCTTTTGCAATTGGTCCTTTTCAGAAGTTTCTCTGGATCTGAGAGAGGATTAACTTTGTTAGACTCGAAATGGGATCTTGTGTGCTTAAAAGGTGCCAGTTTGGCACAGTGGAGTCACCAGGTGAAGGATTTTGACCTATCTAAACCTTTAGTCACCTTAAAGGAAGAGGATTGATATCTTTGTCCTAGGGAAAACTTAATGAAATTCGAGTCTCCAACAGTGGCGCCAGATTGATGTTGTATCTCAGAGATGATAATGGTCAGCTATCAGGCTAAGGCATCTAAGATGATTGTTTTGGGGGTTTTGTTTTAATTTGGAGGACCAATGTATGAAACAAATGTAAGATTGTAATGCCTAACCTTTTGAATAATATTAGTATTAAAATAGAGGGTTGCTATTAAAATTCACACAATGATATAGCTTGCATAGTGGTGAGCCGAAACAGAGAAATGATATGATTATCACAGTCTTTAGATTGAAAATTAAATAATCACAAGTATGAAAAGCTTTAAACTATGTTCAAAAGGTTTAACAAAATATGCTTAAATCTTGCAAAAGATGTTGAGTATTTATTGATTTAGAGGGAATTAATTAAACAAATAGTTCATTAATCCATTCTATTTATAGATTATCACTTCAGAAGCTTATAGGAATAGATTGAAACCCAATTGTTCCTACCTAGTTATCTCTGCAAGACATAAGAATATGAAGAAAAACATAATGAATAATACTGGAAAAACTTACAGGAAACACAAAACTATGTAAATCAGAATTTCGAATCCTTTGCTTTTATATTAATGATCCAGAAAGGTTAAGTACATAAAATGCTCAAAAATGCTTCTTTAAGGGTGCAACCCATAATAACTGGTGAAGAGAGTTATTTATACAATAGTAGAACTGAGAAAATATCCTAAACTATTTTCACAAAAATAGATTATTTCAAAATCAAAATAAAAATTGCTAGTTGATCTGGCACTATTTTGGTGCTGAGGTGTTGATGACTGTCACTGGAAAAATTGAAAACTATTGAAGCTAGCTGACTGTTCCTCCAAAAAATGAATGTTGTTAGATCACCCTTTAGTCAAGTAAATATGTCAACTCTTCCCAGCGTTTCTTTTCTGGGATAGATATCTTAATTACTCTTATATATTTCATCGATCTTTGTATATTTAGTAAAAGTGGGTTTTACTAAAAATATGTGTATGATTTCATTCAAGAAAAATAAAGTATCCTTGAGTGTATTTATTATTAGTGTTGATGTTGCTGAACTTCTAATGTTTGAAACTAAAGCTGCATGTTTTCCCACCTCTGTCAGCTTCTAAACATAATCCTCAATTGCATCAATTTGCAATTGATCACAAGCATAGAGGGCAAACACTTGTTGGTCAAGGGTTCTATTCTGCTGAAAAAACCTTTGAACTATGGTATTGACATTGTTGCACTTTTCCTGTAGCTGAAGGATGAGTTTTTTCTTGGTGATGATCTTCTTTACCTCCAATATAGTTGTTGTTCTATCACTTATGCATAATTCCTCAAGCTCATAGTTGTCTTTGGAATTTAGGAACTTGATTGTATTCGAGGAAATTTTTGGCATATCCTCAAGTTGTTTGGTAATGGTTTCAACTGCTTCCTAAGCTTTCTCTAAGAGATCTTTTTGATCAAACACTATCTTGATAAAGGGCCAAATATCCTTGATTGATTCTATAATTTCTTCCCACATGATTTCCTTTGCTAAACCCAATTTGTTTCCAACGAAATATTCCTTGAGTTCCCTTTGTAGTACTTCGATTTGACCTTTGACTCTGTTCAACTCAACTGCATGTGAACTGTCTGCTACTAACTTCATAAGCCTTAACTCCTTGAGTTCAACCTTAAATTTATTAATTTCTCCTGTCTAAATAGATAGGTTTTGAATAGCTTCAACAAGTTTTTCAGCTCCTTCCACTGCACTTGTAGTCGATGTCGTAGTTGAAGTGGAAACATTGGTGGTGGGAATTGTTGTAAAGGGGACTATATCCATTGGAGTTTAAGCCTTGTTAACAGCTTCCTCTTTTTCCTTTACTAGTTTCTCCATCTTCTCCTCCATTTGTTTGATATGCATATTTTGTTCTATGATGAGCTTCATCATATCAGACTTCTGAGTTTTTTTCTCCTCAATTTCTTTGGCCATTGGGTCCTCTGAGGCTGGCAATTTTAGCTACTTCTTTAATGTTGCAACTTCAACATTCTTTTTCTTAATAATCTCTTCTGCAGTGCTTATGTTTGAGGGATCATATCCCATATTCAACATTAGATTCTCCAGGGATTGGATCTTGGTATCCTCTGCTAATGAGGACACCTTCTCCAACTTAAGTTGTGACTGAGTGTTGGCCAAGGTAACCTACAATTTTGACAAACTCATGGCAATGTTTGTCAAGGTTGAAGCAATCATTTGCCCAGTTTGTTTCTGCATCTCAATTTGATCAATTGGATGCACATCCTTCACATTGAAGTCAAAACAAGTCTGGTTTTATATTGAGCAATAGTCCTAGGCTGTGGAAGTTGGGCTTGCAAGAAAGCCAATTGCATCTTTCCCTTCTCATAATCAAAGACTAAAAAAATCCTAGCTTGAGAGGTAGAAGAATGCTTCCAGAACGGAGTGTAGGTGTTCAATTTTAATTCTTCATTCGTCGTTTTGATCTCACTGAAGACATGACAAATGTCTTCCTCCTTATCTTTTGGAATGCCTCCACTAGTCTGAACTACCTGTTGTTCATGAGAAGTAGTAGAATGAGTTGGGGATTGTGTATATTTTCCACCAGACTATGTATAAAGCATGGTCTCCCCAAGTCCATCAAATGATGTCTTCTCAGGTTCATTTGTGGCACCAACCATCACAATGATCCGAATTGAATCCATCAAATGCTAGCAAAGAACCATGAATGTATTAGGTCGAGACGAATCTCTAAAAATTCCAAAAATAGTGATCAAAAACACCCTAAACCAGTGGCAATGGCAGCCAACGTGGAACGACGAGGACCCCGGTCAAAGCGCGCTGACCGAGGCCCATGGAGACTGCGTAGGAGGTCAAAGTAACCCCTGGGAGCGCCGGATCGGGAAAAGGAGGTGATTTTTGATGCAAGATCGCTGGGTGAACAGGGCCAAAATGGGGGAAGCCCAAGCACTTGGACGCATGGCGAACCGGAGAACTGCGGGTGGGAAAGGCCAAAGTGCTAATCGTACAAGGCGGGACCCACACTTTGGAAACTGGTGGTATTGATCGGGGCGCCCTCAAACGGTAAACGGTTTTGGAGAAAGCAGAGCGATCCCACTTAGTGATCGACGCGTGGCGGTGGAGGTGAGAGAAAACTATCGTTGATCGCGCGTTATCGGTTAAGCAGGTCAACTGCGCAGGACATGCATACAACGTTGGATCTGGGGGACCTAGATCGGACGGCTAAGATTGCACCCGACGGAGGAAGCAGAATCAACGAAGGATTAAGCCGCGTTTGTGAAGATTTGAGGTCCATTTGACTGCCACGATGGAGGAAGAACGCATCCATGACGTAACTGAAGAAACGAACTGACGAGTAGGTTGGCATTATTCAGATGGGGACATGTGGCCAAAACCTGAGCATTCATGTTGACGCTGAATAGGAAACTCCAAGCATAGATGTAGAAGGTGAATCGATAGAGGCAGAAGAGGAACCGAACGGGCATGGGTTCGAATGACTAAAAGCCATGAACAACGAAATAGAACACATTGTTGAACACTGAGAGATAGAAACCAGAGAAGAGGCAGTTAAGTAAAAGCAGAGACAAATAGAGGGGTGAGCTGACCAGTGGCAACATCGAGCACTAGAGAGCTTGAGAGATTCAAACCATCCCATAGAGGAATCTATCCGGATCGAGCATCCCATTTGGATCCTTCCACTGTAGACCAGAAGGTCACAGAGCTGGTAGGAAGAAGAAGAGTCTGTGTACTCCAGTGGCTTGGGGAATCCAAGTACCACCCTGCCAAGCAAACAGTCTTCAGGAGAACCCACATTGAGTCCCTGCATTGTAATTCTCTGCTCAAAGACCCAATAAAATAAGGCCACCACTGAAAGCTGGACTGGAGACGTAGCCCTGGAGAATAGGGTGAACTCCTTATTAAAATTGCTTGTGTCTTTGTGGTTGCTTATTGTATTTCTCTGTTGTCTTTCCATTTAAATGTCTATGTATTGGAAATCTGTTTGATATGTTGCTTAAATAACATAGAACACACATCGGCACATGAGTCTGTAATACCTTTTGTTTAATAAACTTTAAATTGGTGTCACTCATAGGGTGATTATGAGATCAAGTGGTATCAGAGCAGCAGGCTGTAAGGGTAGACAAGCTTGTGTTGGTTTAGCTGTGAATGCTCACTAGATCAAAGCTCAAATTAGGAGAAGGAGAGTTGCTGGAAACTAATCCTAAAATTGGGAGAGTCTATCCTCGGAAGACAATGTCAGAGGAAGGTTCTATGGTGCCAGATTCTCAATTCATAGAAAGTTTCCTAGCTATAAAGTCTATGGTAGAAGAAATGTGTAGGGACTTTAGAAAGCATAAGGATGAAGATTCATCAAGTTCTAAACAAGATAAAGAAAAAGATGAATCTCATTCCCATGACCACTCAAAAGGAAAGGGGAAAGAGGAAAGCTTTCTCACACCTCCTAATAGCCCTGTGCATAATAAGAAAGCATCTTTGATTAAGTTAGATGTTAAATTTGATTTGCCTATATATGATGGAGAGCTAAATGCTGAAAAGTTGGACAATTGGATTAGACAATTGATGTATATTGCAGGGTACAAAACATAGACTCGAACAAGAGTAAGATTCAGCTAGCAAGCCTACGCCTAGGAGGCACTACCTTGGTTTGGTGGGAAGGCAGAACCCAAGCTGATATCAAGAAGCATGGTAAGACCATCTCTATCTGGAGTGAATTTGTTGCTGCAATCAAAAATCAGTTCTATCCATTGGACTACATGAAACAAGCCATGATGAGTTTGAAAACTCTTCGGCAGTTGAAAGGAAAAAGTGTGCAAGGGTATACTCAAGAGTTCAGAAAGAGAGCATTGATGTTGGGTATCTCATTAGACTCACCAGAAACTCTTTTGAAGTACATTGGTGGTCTACATAGCTACATGAGGCATACCATCCTCATGTTTAATCCCACTAGTATAGATGAGGTATCTATACAAGCTACTCATCTATAAGCTAGAGGAAAGAATGGAAATCCAGAAGTTGGGGGACCATCCCAACCCACTGTAAGCAAGAGCAAGGAGAAAATAAAGCAGAAGTGGAAAGCAAGGAGGGCTAAAACTACATAGAAAAGCAAAGCTTCATGCACTCACTATAAAAAGGATGGGCATGATGATGAGCACTATTGGATTCTACATCCAGAGCTAAGACCTAAGAAGTCCAAGGGTAAGAAGAAGAAGACTGCTACAGCTATTCAGAAAGATTTGGGGTCAAACTCGGGAGATGAAACAATCATTGCAGCCACAGGTATAAAAGGTAAGAATTCTGAAGCACCTACTAGTAATTCTGCTCAATCTGTTATTGATGAAGAACATGAGAGAAAAAGGCATGAGCTTTTCCATATTCGAGTTGTTTCCAAAAAAAGATTGATACTTTGTTTGAGAGTGGCTCACAAGTAAATATAATTTCTGAAGAAATTGTAAAGAAATTGGGATTAGCAACTACACCTCATAAGAAACCATACCCATTGGGATGGTTGAATGATAAAGCACAACTACAAGTGACTAGACGGTGCAAACTCAAGTTTTCTTTTAGGTCAACATTTGTAGATGAGGTTGAGTTAGATGTAATTCCTTTGGATATATGTGGAATTGTTTTAGGAAGTCCTTACTTGTATGATAGAAAGGCTATTTTCTAAAGAGCTCTGAACAAGTATCTACTTGTTAAAGGTGGAATTGAATACTTTGTAAGATCTTACAAGCTCAAGAATAATTATACTCTCATAAACTTAGGATAGATGAAAAGAATGATAAATTCATGCAAACAATTCTTACTAATGGTTGTAAAGGAAAAGAAACCTGATAAAACCAATGTATTTGAGAGCTATAATATTGATTAGCAAGCTGATATAGAAAAGATTGTTTCAGAATATGATGTCTTGTTCCAAGAACCTAAAGGTCTGCCACCCAAAAAGGGAATAGTACATGATATTATTTTTCAGCAAGATGTTCCATTGCCTAACATTGGGATGTACAGGTTGCTTGCTTTAGAGAATGCTGAAATCAAGAAGCAGGTGTAGGAGTTGCTCGAGAAAGGGTTCATCGGGCCTAGCACATCACCATGTGGGTCACCAATAATTTTGGTGAGAAAGAAAGATGGCTTGTGGAAAATGTGCTGTGACTACTAAGCACTGAATAAGATAATGATAAAAAATTGTTATCCCCATCCACGCGTAGATGATCTTTTAGATCAATTGAAGGAAGCTGTTTATTTCACCAAGCCAGATTTGCACAGTGGATACCATCAAATCGGAGTTGTAGAGCAAGATGCATGGAAGACTACTTTCAAAACAAAGCAGGGATTGTATGAATGGCTGGTTATGCCTTTTGGCTTAACCAATGCTCCTGCTACTTTCATGAGATTAATTAATGATGTACTTAGACCTTTTCTTGATGATTTTGTTATTGTGTATTTGGATGACATTTTTATTTTTAGTAAAACGTGGGAAGAACATTTAAGGCATGTTAAGCAGACATTAGATGTTTTGAAAAGAAAAAAAAATTATGTTAAACTCTCCAAATGTGAATTTGGAAAAACCGCTCTAAATTATTTGGGTCACATAGTAGGGGGAGGTGAATTGAAAATAGATCCCTCGAAAGTGGTAGTCATTGTAAACTGGCCTAAACCCAAGTCTACTACAGAAGTGAGAAGCTTCATAGGAGTAGCACAATATTGGAGGAAGTTCATTTCAAATTCTTCCTCAATTGCAGCTCCCTTACATGCCTTGATAGGATTGAACAAGGTGTTTCAGTGGGGAGGCAAACAACAGAAAGCCTTCAACACCTTCAAAGAAAAGATTAGTACAACATCGATACTAGCATTGCCAGATCTACAAAGACCATTTGAGATCCAAACTGATGCCAGTGACTATGCCATGGGAGCAGTGTTGACACAGCACGATAAACCCATACGTTATCATTCTGAGACTTTTAATCCTGCAGTAGTTAACTATCCTACATATGATAAAGAATTGCATGCATTAGTTCAAAGTGTGAAAAAGTGGAAACATTACTTAATGGGCAAGGAAACAGTAATACATACTGATCATCAGCCACTTCAATACCTACACTCCCAAACTAATTTCCAGCAATCAAGACATTACAGATGGATGGGTTTTCTACAACAATTTCATTTAGTCATTAGATATAAAAAGGGCATACATAACAAGGTTGTTGACATGTTATCTAGACCCATTATAAATGCATCTACCATACTTAAGCATAATTCTGTGCTACTTGAAAGCTACATAGAACAATATGCTCAGGACGTGGACTTTAAAGATGTATATGCAACTTTGAGTCAAGGCAAAAGAATAGAAGAATTGGACTATCACATGAAGGACCGATTCTTATATCATTGTGGGAAACTCTGCATTCCACAAACTGAGAGAGTAAAGATAATTAGGGAAGCACACACTTCTTTGATATCAGGTCACTTTGGGGTAAGTAAAATAGTTACACATCTACAAAGGTTCTGCTATTGGCCGAGAATGAGTGAGACAGTTTCTAGATATGTAAAGGGGTCTACTATGTGTGCAAAAAGCAAGCCCAACAACAGAAACCTAGGCTTGTACACTCCATTGCTAGTTCCTTCTCACCCTTGGGAAAGCATTTCCATGTATTTTGTTGGACTGCCTAAATCTAGGAAAGGTCATGATTATCTATATATTGTTGTGGATAGGTTCAGCAAAATGTGTATTTTGATACCCTGTAGTAAACATATTATAGTTGAACAAACTACAAAATTGTTCTTTGAACATGTATGGGTTCATTTTGGATTACCCACTTCTATTGTATTTGATCGTGATTCCCGATTTGTGGGGAAGTTTTGGTCAAGTCTATGGGAACTAATGGACACCAAGTTAAAGAAAAGCACAAATTTTCATCCACAAACAAATCGCCAGACAGAAGTAGTTAACAAGACGGTGATCCAGTTACTGAGAGGATATTGTAGCAAACACCCTAAGCTTTGGGATGAACACTTATGTTATGTGCAACATGCTTACAATAGAGCCAAACACTCTTCTACACAGAGATCTCCTGTTGAGACCTGTTTTGGTTCAATACCAAGGTCTCCTTTGGATTTTGTCTTTGGTAAAGATACCATGGTTATAGACACAGTGATGTGGACAAGGAAACTAGGTTCATTGAACAGATCTAGGAAATCCGCCAGGCAGTACAGGAACAACTGGAAAAAATATAGGCCAAGTACAAGGCTAGGCATGATAAGCAATCAGATGGAGCATAGTTTTCAAGTTGGAGACCAAGTCTGGCTGTATATCAGCAAGGACAGGATGCAAGGTGAAGGTAAAAAGCTAAAACCTATCAGGTATGGACCCTTTAGGATGCTTGATAGGATTAGTGAAAATGCTTTTCACCTTGATCTACCAGCTTACATGCACATCTACTCAGTTGTAAACGCAGACTGCTTGAGGTTGTTTGAACCTTCAATGATTGAGGACCCAGAAGAGAAGAGTCAATTACCTTTTATTGATGACCTATTACCTGAATATCTTAATGAATTACGGGAAGACAGTGCTGGACAGGAAGGTAAGGACGACGCGCAGTGGACAAATAGAATACCTCAGGATTGGGCTTAAAGGTTCAAAGCCAAGCAATCCGAAGTGGATTAAGATTGGACAAGTGAGAAAGCAATACCCTCACTTATTCGATGCTTGAAAACCAAATTTTGGTGGTCCAAAAGCTCTTTCAGTGGGAAGGTATTGATCCAAATTGGATCCATCAAATACTGGCAAAGAACCATGACTATATTAGGTTGAGACGAATCTCTAAAAATTCCAAAAACAGTAATCAAAAACACCCTGAACCAGTGGCAATGGTAGCCAGCATGGAACGACGAGGACCTTGGTCAAAGCACACTAACCGAGGCCCATGGAGACTGTGCAGGAGGTCAAAGTAGCCCCTAGGAGCCCTAGATCGGGAAAAGGAGGTGATTTTTGATGCTCGATTAGCACTTACTTGCACGAACAGGGCCAAAATGGGGGAAGCCCGAGCACTTGGACGCATGGCGAACTGGAGAACTGCAGGTAGGAAAGGAAAAAAAGTGCTAATTGTAAAAGGTGGGGCCCATGCCTTGGAAACCGGTGGTATCGATCAGGGCACCCTCAAACGGTAAAAGGTTTTGGAGAAAGCGGAGCGATCCCACTCAATGATCGACACGTGGTGGCGGAGGAGAGAGAAAACCACTATTGATCGCATGTTATTGGTCGAGCAGGTCAACAGTGTGGGACGCGCGAATGATGTCGAATTTTGAGGTCCCGAATTGGACAACTGAGATTGTGCCCGATGGAGGAAGCAGAATCGACGAAGGATAAAGCTACGTTTGTAAAGCTTTGAAGTCCGTTTGACCGCCACGGTGGAGGAAGAACGCATCCACGACGTAACTGAAGAAACGAACCAATGAGCAGGCTGGCACTGTTCATAGGGGGACACGTGGCCACTTCTTGAGAATTCATGATGACACCGAATAGGGAACTCCAAGCGCAACTGCAGAAGATGAATCAACAGGGGCAGAAGAGGAACCGAACGGGGATGGGGATGAATGGCTAAAATCCATGAACAAAGACAGTCGAATAAAAGGGGAAGTAGACGCAGAGAGAGAGTCGGAGAGATGATGAAGGTGGAATAGTTGAACACCAAGAGATAGAAACCAGAGAAGAGGTAGTTAAGCGAAAGCAGAGAGAGACAGAGGGTCAAGTTGACTAGTGGTAGCATCGAGCACCAGACCTTGAGGATTCAAGCCATCCCATAGAGGAATCTGTCTGGACTAAGCATAACATTTGGCTCTGTCCACTATAGACCTGAAGGTCACAGAGCTGGTAGGAGGAAGAAGAGTCTGTGTACTCCAGTGGCTTGGGGAATCCAAGTACCACCCTGCCAAGCAAACCTGTTTCAGGAGAACTCACATTGAGTCCCTGCATTGTAATTCTCTGCTCAAAGACCCAATAAAATAAGGCCACCACTAAAAGCTGGACTGGAGACATAGCCCTAGAGAATAGGGTGAACTCCTTATTAGAATTTCTTGTATCTTTGTGGTTCCTTACTTTATTTCTCTATTGTCTTTCCATCTAAATGTCTGTGTATTGGCAATCTGATCGATCCATTGCTTACATAACACAGAACACACACCAGCACATGAGTCTATAATACCTTTTGTTTAATAAATCTTTAATCGATGTCACTCATAGGGTGAATATTAGATCACCCTCTGTAGTTACACTTACTCCTGATTCTCTCTATCATCTGAATCCCTTTGTTTCATGTCGATGATGTGGGATACATCATGGCCCTCCTTCAACACAGTAACTTCCTGTCGACTTTAGCTCATTATCCAAGGAGTTGGCCAAGAGACTTCCTTCCAGTACCTTAGAGATTGCATGCCCTATTGGCAAGTTCTTCTCACTTCACGACAATTTCACATCATTGGCTTTCGATCAGGTGATTTCACGGGTGTTCGAAATCAGTTCCTTTATTCACAGTCTGCGAAATGTGTTGCCAGTACCTTGAGAGCCATTGCCATTATTGGTGGTTTCTCTTACGCTTGTTAACAATTCACATCATTGACTAGTAATTAAGTGACTTCCTAGCATGTTTGACTTCAACACATTCATTCACATGTTAGGCGTTTGGAGCGCAAGACCCTGGGCTAAGATTACACAAGTCTAGGTTGCAAGGCCATGTGACATGGTCATGTCAATATACATGTCTCTTTCATATGGATGACTACGACCATACCATGAGTTGTTATATGGATTCCTTCTCATTATTGGATGGTTGTGCCCATACCTTGGTTTCGTTATGATCCTTTCTGTTGAATGGTTATGCCCATGCCTTATATCTATTTACATGATCATTCTCTGGATGGCTACTTCCATACCACGATTCATGTATTAGTATTTAGAGTCTTAAATGATGTATATGTATCTATTCTTTCTTGCAAGTTTTCTGATGACGGACTTCGTCTCCCCGCTTCCACTTGTAAAGCATTTCACCCCTCACTCTAGTTCGACCTTCACACTTTAGGGGGCATCTGTTACACAACATTTTTTCATTGTCTTTGTACTCCCCTTCTATGATCCTAGAGGACCTCTACAGTGTACCTGACATGTTTTCCTATCATGAAGAAACTACCATTGTGTCCCTCTTTATGAGCAGAATAATTCCCTTTTGCATCATTTCCCAAAAATATTATGTTTATCCCAGTTTACAAGACCAGCGCTAATGACCCATGTCCTCTTCGCGCCAATAGCAGGAATTACAATTATCCCTAGCATTGATCAAATCAATTAATCCCTTTCTCAGTTGCTTTGATCCTCTTTTGGAAAGTTTTTAAATATAGAGCTAAAGCTTCCAGCTCTATAAGCTTCGTAACAGAAGTCTAGTAAATGTTTAGGCCAGATGGAGTCGAGGAGGCCAGTTTGGGCTCCTTTCCCCTATTAGGATGGAACTAATCCAAGCCATAAGGCCTTCTCACATGAGAAGAGGAACCATCTTCCCTCCATCCAAGCTATATAAACCTCTCTTCTTCCCAAGCACAAGATAGTCCTAATTAAGTTCTAGTTGGAGTTTTGGAGCATGTATGAATAACCAACAAGTCATTTATAGCTTATAGCTTTCTAGTGTGTGTTTGAGGGAGAATATGTTATGAAACCAGCTCACAAAAAGATAGAAAAGATATATCAACGCCATAGAATTTAGCCTCTTCGAGGGGACAAACTCCTTTACATTACACAAATGAACAATTCTTTGATGATTCAAATGAAAAAACCTCCTTTCTATATATAGGAGTCTAAGGGGTTACAATATAAGCAAGCCGTTCTAACAGTAATAATATAAAGGCAGAAAAATAACAATAGAGGGATTCTATGGGGCACAATAATAATAATATGGGGACAATAGGGGCACAACAATATTAATAAGGGATACAACGACAATAGTAATGGGGGAATCACTAGTATTAT
>APFE030155098.1:0-12359 GCA_000404065.3 Pinus taeda
TCTCTCTCTCTCTCTCACCCCATTCCTCTCTCCCTCTATTCCACTCAAACTAGCTCTCTCCGACCCTCTATCTATTTATCCCTCTATCCCTCTCTCTCATTGTCTCTCCTCCCCTTTATCTCTTTATCTCTCCCTATCTCTCTCTCCTAGTCTTGTCCCCTCACCAAAACCCACTCTCACTCTCCCTCTCTCTCTCCACCACTACTACTCTCTCTCTCACACCACTCCCCTCCTCCATTCCCTCCCTCTATCCTTCTATCAATCCCACTATATATCTCCCTCCTCCAACTCCCTCTACCTCTCTCTCCCTCTCTCCCTCACTCTCTCTCCCTCTCTATCTCTTTTTACCCCCTCACATTCTCTCACTCTCCCCTTTACTCTCTCTCACTCCCCCCTCTCTCTTCCCATATACCCTTCCCCTCCTTCCCACTTCCCATTATCTCGCTCTCCCCATTATGCTCTCTCTCTTCCCCTCTCTCTATTCCCATAAATCTCCCATCTCCTTCCCACCGCCACCTCCCCCTCTATATCATAACATACACCCTACCCCTTCCTCTACATGTTTCTCCCTCTCCCTATCACTTGATTATATTACATTCCTCCACCTCTCACACTCCTCCTCCCCAACCTCTTTTTCTCTCTTTCACTCTCTCTTTCTCTCTCCAACTACATTTCCTCCCCCCTCCCTTCCATCCTCCCTTTCCCTCCCCTCTCTCTCTCCCTTGCTCCGCTTCTCCCTTTTCTCAATATCGCCCTCTCAACCTCTCTCCTTTCCCACTCTCCCTACCTCTCCCTAACCTATTCACACCCTCCATCCCTGTATCTATTTCTCTCTTCCCCTCCCCAATCCCAATCCCTCTAACTCCCTCTACCTCTCCCTACATCTCCTTTTATACCTCTCCCCCCTTTGTCCCCCTGGCTCCTCTCTTGTGTTTTCTCCCTCTGTCTCTCTCCATTCCTCCCCTCCTCTTTCTCTGTCTCTTTCACTCTCCCTCTCTGTTATGCTCTTAACCTGCAAGACAATACCAGAATACCAAATATGCAAATAAATATACCTAGAACATAGAACAATAAGAAATAACAGCAAGTATTTTATTATTCCAAAAGCAATGTTCACTTGCATCTTCAAGGGGGCAACCTCCAATAGAGTTGAGCTCAATTACAAAATAAGACATGATGCTCCTCGAGGGGAGTCTCTATCCTTTATATAGGATTCATACATGCAATACCGTGGGGCAATACCATGGTTCTTATTAATACCATCTATCTAATAGCATGGCCCATTTGCAATTAACTGTGGTCCCTTCATTAAATGTGGGTTAGAAACTTACAATTATTAATATGGAATTTAATTACTCTTTACTTAACTATAACTATGACACGATCCTATTACATAAATAAGGGGGTTAGGGTGGGACCCTAACATGCCCTCCCCCATAATAATAGCCTTGTCTTTGAGGCTGAAGCTGTAGAAATTGCTGAAGGATAGTATTTGGTTCCCAGGTTGCATCTTCTGGAGTGGTGTCTTTCCACTTGACGAGGACTTACCTGATCGTGTGGCCACACAGGTGTCACTCTCATGTGTTAAGAAGCTGTTCAGGTTGGAGACAGATTGACCCTTCTTCTTCCACTTCAGGTAGACTGGTTTGAATTCTTCAATGGTTCCAAATCACTTTCTTGAGGCATGAGAGATGGAAGACTGGATGGATTTTTGCAGTGGGTGGCAAAGCTAGCTTGTAGAAAACTTCTCTAATGTGTTGAAGTACTTAATACGATCTATAGAATTTTGGAGATAATTTCTGACAAACCTTGTCTTTGAGTGATGTCTTCTTATATGGTTGCAACCTCAAAAATACCTAATCCCCTTGAAGAAATTGGCATTCTAAGTGATGTTTATCTGCCTATTTCTTCATGCAGTTTTGGGCTTGATGAAGATTCTCTCTAAGGTGGGCCAGCATGGTTGTGTGGTTCTGTAGGAGTTGATCCACTACTTGTACCTTCTAGCATCCCTTGATATAAGAAGTAGGGGAAGGAGGGAGTTGACCATAAACTGCTTCATATAGAGTCATTTTGTTGGTGGCAGATAGTTGATATTATGTCCCCATTCGTCTAGTGGTAACCATTGTACCCAGAGATGTTTCTTTTCTGAAGTGAAACACCTAAGGTAGGTCTCTAGACATTTGTTGGCTGCTTCAGTTTGACTGTCAGTTTGTGGATGATAGAAAGTACTGAGTTATAGTTGGGTACTTTGTAGCCTAAAGAGTTCCTACCAAAAGTTACTGATGAAGACCGAGTCATGATCAGACACAATGGAAGTGGGCATGCCATGCAATTTGAAGATCTGATCCATGAAATATTGAGCGACCAAAGCCGGTGTAAAAGGGTTGGGTAGGGTGCAAAAATGAGGATACTTAGAAAGTCTGTCCACAACCAACATGATGACTGACTTCTTTCCTGACTTTGGAAGACCCAAAATGAAATCCATAGAAACCTCCATCCAGATTGAGGCAAGGATGGGCAAGGGCTATAATGTACCTGGGGATTTGATTGTTTCTTCTTTGTGGCACAGTCAGACGTCACATTCATCTACAAAAGTAAGATTGTCCTTTTTCATGCCTCTCCAGAAAAATTATCGTCGAGTGCGAGCATATGTCTTCTAAAAGCCTGAATGTCTTACAGTGCGAGATGAGTGCAACTCCACCAAAATGCAGCTTTTGAGGGTGGATGTTGGTGATATTACGACTCTGTCCTTGTAGCGAAGAATCTCGTCCTGCCACGAGTAGCCCGCTGTGGAATTTGGATCTGGTTACAGTTGATTAATGAGTTGGGAGAGCCAGGGATGTGAAAACCATTCCTTGTGAGCCTCTTCAATCCATTCTGGAATGGGAAGGGAAATTTCGAGTAGGGTACTTTCCTCCTCAAATTCACGGGATAACGCATCTACTAAAATATTTTCACGCCCTTTCTTGTAAATCATCTCATAATCATATCCCAGCATTTTGGCGAGCCATTTATTTTGTTGTGGAGAGTATAGGCGTTGCTCCAAAAAATATTTAAGGCTTTGATGGTCTTTGTGGATTTGGAAACGTCGCCCCAATATGTATGGTCGCCAGGTATCTACCTCATATAATATGGCCATCATCTCCTTCTCATAGGTAGATTGTCGTAGATTATTCCCACTTAGTTGTTGGCTCTTGAAGGCCAAGGGTCGACCTTCCTGCATTAAGACCACCCCAATACCCATACCAGAAGCATCACATTCAACGAAAAAATATTTGGTGAAATCGGATAATGCTGAGACTGGAGTGGAACACATGGCATGTTTGAGAGCTATAAAAGCCTATTATGCTTCATCATTCCAGAGGAATGAATTTTTCTTGAGGAGTAGAGTGAGGGACCTAGCAACGCGACCATAATTGCATACAAATTTGCGATAGTAGCCTATGAGACCCAAAAATCCTCTCAAGCTCTTCAAGGTCTTTGGTTGACGCCAATCTTGCGATGTCTAGATCTTTTTGGGGTCCACCGCGACACCTTCACGCCCCACAATGTGGCCCAAATACTCAAATTCTTCCATGCCAAAAGAGCACTTCGACATCTTGACAAATAATTTATCCTTGCGGAGCAATTGCAAGAGTAGATCTACATGCTGAAGATGTGTGGCTGAGGTGCGACTATGGATGACGATCTCATCAAAGAAAACAAGGACAAATTTTCTGAGATATGGTTTGAGCAGGTGGTTAATAAGGCTCTGAAAAGTGGATAGGGCATTACAAAGACCAAATGGCATGACCAAGAACTCATAATGGCCTTCATGAGTTCGGAAAGTAGTCTTTGGAATGTCTACTACTTTCATGCAAATGTGGTGATAGCCCAAGCGAAGGTTGAGCTTAGTAAAGAATTGAGCCCCACTTAGTTCATCCAGCAAATCATCGACAATCAGGATGGGAAATTTATCTTTGAATGTCAACTTATTGAGGGCCCTAAAGTCTAGACACATACACCATTCCCCATCTTTCTTGAGCACCATGACCATCGGCTATGAATAAGGACTAATGTTGGGATGAACGGCACCTACTTCCAAGAGTTCCTTGATGATTTTTTCAATTTCATTCTTTTAGGCAAATGGATATCTATATGGGTGCACATTTGGTGGTTGGGCCCCTGGGACCAAAGTAACGCTATGATCGTCTTCCCCTCTCGAGGGTGGAAGCTCATGAGGCTTGTAAAAGACTGGCACGTGGTCGTTTAAGCTCTGTTGCATCTCAGGATGAATATGAAGAGAATTGGGTTCGAATTCCTGGATGGCATTAAATTGGGCTATAACTCCATGGTGGCCGTTTTTTAACAATTTTTCCATCTGATGTGAGCTGATGATAGAGGGATCTCCCGCCTGGAGTCCGCAGAGGGTATGTGTGTGGTTGTTCTGCTTAAATCTCATATATAACTCCTCGAAATCCATTGTGATTAGGCCTAGTGTGCGAAGCCATTCAGTAGCTAAGACAATGTCGCACCCTCCCATGTGTATGGAAAACATGTGGGTTGTTAATTGACAATCCCCCGTTTGAAGTTTGACATTTTCACAGCGGCCTTCACATTTCATTGTCCCCCCATTAGCAATTTGGACGTGGAAGTTAAAAACTGCTAAAAAAAACAATGCACTTCTTCTGTGACTCTTTGATGGATAAAGTTGTGTGTACTGCTACTCTAAATCAAGACTACTACTAGGCGATGCTTAATAAAACCTCTAATTTTGAGAGTTTGGGGAGAAGAAATCCTGGCCAAAGCATGCAGCGAGATAACTGGTTCTTCAGATACATTGTCCTATTGGTTGTCCCCTTCTTCCTCCTTTGGTTCCTCGAGTGGTGGGGCTTCCTCTGATGAACTGTGATGAGTAGCATCAATTTGAAAGAATTTGGGCTTCTTGCATTTATGCCTGGGGGAGTATTTTTCATCACAGTAGTAACACAATCCTTGCTTTCTTCTTTTCGCCATTTTTGCTGGTGACACCTTTTGAACCTTGAGTGTTTGGGTAGTGCTTTGAGCCTGGATGGGGCGACCCTTGGCTATGAAATTTGGGCGATTGGACTGGGCTGCTAATGCACATTCTACTTCATGAGCTATCCTGCCAGCATCCAGCCATGAGATAGGGTGTTGCAGTCATACTTGGGCTTATATGGCTTCTTTGAGACCACTGACAAAACATTCCAAGTACAATTAATCGTGTAGACCTCCTGTGCAGAAGGCTAAGGCTTGAAAGACTGTAATATATTCATTCACTATCCCTGTCTATCGGAGCTTAGTGAGATGACCCAAAAAGTTAGATTCATGGTCAAAGCGATCTGTAAGAGATTTTTTGAATGTCTGCAAAGTCAAGGGCTTTCCATAGAAATGTTGATGCCATTGCCACCATTGCCATCTTTCATTGTCCAAGTACATGTTACCCACACTAAACTGGGTCGCGTCATCCATGATGTGAGTAAGTGTGAAATATTCCTCCATTTGTGCTATCCATGTGGCTGGGTGAGAGCCATCAAATTTATACATGTCTAGCTTGGGTGGTCATGGCTAGGATTGTTGTTGGGTGCCAAAGAGGTGAAGAGATTGACTAGACTCGCCCTCAATGTTTTCATTGCCAATATATGCCTCCGCATGTTCCTCCATCTTGTCCTTTGAGAGTGTTTCATTTAATTTCTTCAGCTGCAATAGTACATATTTCAATTGTGATTCAAAGTTGTCAATCCTCTCATTGGCCATAGCTTGAGCTCTAGTTCGTACCATGCATGAATCCGATGTACTTGAAATTTGGAACCGCCCTAAATTTGTTTGCACTAACAATTGAATGGTACCACCTTGCACAACTCGTCGACTTGATTCTTATGGGCTAAGTCTCCAATAAATGTCTGGGGCGGTCTCAGACCTTTTTTTTTTACTCCGAATAGAGATTTACTCCTTGCTTAGGAATACTACAGTGGCCAAATCCTAGAAAATTCAATGCTACCTAAAGTCTTGTGAAAATCATGCCCAGGTATAGGAACCCACACAATTAGTCAGATCTGAATGGTGGATCTGATTGTTGCGACGGCTACAGAGCCTAAACTGCTAGATCTGGAAGGTGAATCTGATGGATGTGATAGATCTAAATGGTTGATCTGATAGATCTGAACGGCGAAACTAATTGCTGCTGCTGCGACAAAACCAAACATACGAGATCTGATCTGGCAAAGATGATAGAGAAGGGAACTATGGTCTCCAAGAGTGTCAGGTGCTACAGATTGCAATATACATAAGGTTCTGACAGTACTACTCGTCCCATTCTTTCAGGCCACTAAACAAGGAACATCAACTGTACCCTTAACCGTACAACCCAACTACCATATCATATGCGTGACTAATATCCCTGAGTGTTGTTCTCGGTGTACTATAGTAGCAAGATGACCAACAGTTTATCTATGGCAAGGTTTCAAGGGAGATAGGGCACTTCCAATATACCTAGAGGGTACTTGGAAGACAGTCCGTGCACGATTCTGTCTAATGCACTATTACTCAAAGGGGTACCCACAGGGGTTACATGGGAGTCCAACAAGCGTGACCACATCTTGTATTTCCTATGTGCATGCCTCCCCAAATCCATAGGTTTATGCACTCAATGACAAATCCCATGGTTTAGAAACCCTCGAACATGTCTCTAGCCAAATTTTTTTTTTGCTAAAATTTGGAGATCCCACCGGCCCTAGAAAGTGCTCTAATACCACTTGTTATGCTCTTAACCTGCAAGACGATACCAAAATACCAAATATGTGAAGAAATATACCCAGAACATAGAACAATAAAAAATGACAACAAGTATTTTATTACTCAGAAAGAAATGTCCACTTGCCTCTTTGAGGGGGCAACCTCCAATAGAGCTGAGCTCAATTACAAAATAATACACAATGCTCCTCGAGGGGAGTCTCTATCCCTTATATAGGATTCATACATGCAATACCATGAGGCAATACCATGGTTCTTATTAATACCATCTATTTAATACCATGGCCCATTTGCAACTAATTGTTGTCCCTTCATTAAATGTGGGTTAACCACTTACAATTATTAATATGGGCTTTATTAATTATTTACTTAACTATAACTATGACTCGATCCTATTACATAAATAAGGGGATTAGCGTTGGACCCAAACACTCTCTCTCCCTCTCTCTCTTGCTTTCCCATTCCCCCTCTTCCTCTCCTCCTCCCCCCTCTGTCCCTCTCTGTCCCTCCTCTCTCCCTATATCTCTCCCTCCATCGCCCCCTTTTTATGCCCATTCCCCTCTCACACCCTTTCTACCCCTTCCCCTCTCTCTCTCTCAATTTCCATATATCCATCTCCGCCTCTCCCATATTATCTATATATTCACCCCATTCTTTATTTCTATCCTTTCCCTCTCCAATCCAATACCATTTCTCTCTCTCCCTTCCCCACCAACCCCTTCTTTCTCCACTTCCATTATTTTCTATACACCCTCTCTACCTCCATCCATGCACTCTTTCTCCCCCCTACTCGAACCCTCTCTCCCCCCTCCCTTTGTCCCTCTTTCTCTTTACCTCTTCTGCCCCTATGTATCCTGTTATCTCAAAATCAGACCCTGGAAGGGTGAAGACCAGGAAGACTTCAAGTAACTATTTCAAACCTACTTTAGGCTGAGGCTTAGCCTCCTCAACCAGAGAGGGCTCTCTCTGAATGGATTAAGGATTTTGATTATAGATAAGATGGCTAACTCTTGTAGAATAACTATGAAAAATATGAATGGTGGAAACACATTAACTACTATCCATTGGGCTTATGGAGTCAACAACATCTCAATATCACAATAAACTCAACCTTACATAGAAGTCAGGGAATTCAACATTTAAACATTCAAAACATAAACTCATATAGGACCACACAGTTTATAAATGTATACAGGAAGTTAGAGCACATTCAGTGAATTCTAAGTGATTATACATCCATACCACTGCAATAATTAGGAAAAGAAAAACATCACATATTCTGAACATAAAGATCCCTCATGAATCCTGAGAAGTAAAGCCAAACTTGTATTATTGAAACTGAGTTTTACATAAGTCAAATACCAGTCTTTTCATAAAATTTCCAACCATGATTACATTGATGCTTCAGCTATATATAGAGCTCTTTGCATAACTTGGATTCCTCCTCAAGCATGAGGGGAATTCGAATTCATCCTACTATGACACCTATTGATACTTAAAACTAACTATTAAATGCAAATGACACCTAACTAGGAGTCCTAGAGACCTAATACAACTAGGAGTGTAACTCCTTATTATGATAAAAAAAACCTTATCTAAAAATTTAAAAGATTATTTGACACCTAAAACTCCATGAAGTCGAACTTGATGAAGACTCCCACGTGGTCACCTGACTGTTGAAGACAAACCCTAGAAATTAGGGAACATGTTTCCCTGTTTTTAGGTTTAGGATCCCTGAAAATGGCACGTGGGACAAAACCTTTATCTCCTCATCCATGACACATTTTTCGAAACTGAGGGAGGTTTTTGTATTCCAGGATGTATAGAACAAAAACCTCTCTTTGTTTTTTAAAATACTTCTCCAGCTGTCCAGAATCGATCCTTGATGTTCCTAGAAACTAGGAGACTGTCCCTTGCTCTGTTCTGGATGAAAAATGGGTCTTGGGACAGAGCTCATAACTTCTCCCAAAAACCTTATTTAAAAAAACTGGAGGAGCTTTTGTGAACTAATCCATGCTGAACATAAAACTCTCTTGGTTTTTTGAAACACCATCCCTAACTCCCAGAATGTGCTTTTGAAAAACAGGTGTAAAACAAAGACATATGCCTGTGAAAAACTTGCACCTACAGCAGTTTCATAGCGCAAGTCTAATCATTCATTTCTCCCAGCTCATGATGTATTTGAGGAAACTGAAGGAGGTTTTTGTACTTCAGTATATTAGGGATAAAAACCTCTTTCACATTTCAGAGACGAGGTTTTAACAACTCATAAATGCTTCTATAAATTGACTGGTAAAAACAAGGAGAGAAAATTCCTCCTTTTTGCTTTTGATCTTCACAAAGATATTCAAAATCAATTATGCCTACTGTCCTTCTTTGATTAGACAAAAATGTTTTGGAATATTTTTCTTTTCATGTATATACCTTGCCCATGTACCTGTATGAAGACAAAACCTTCTTTAACGCTGCTTGAAGTATGATGAAAAATACTTGCTGTGATCACTTTTATAACAAATGGCTTATGGTTCATATATGCTTCTCCTTTACCCTTTCTGCCCTTGCTATATGTTTTTGTTGTGTGAATGATCCTTATTCAGAAACTCCCTTTCAAAAAGGTTTCCCTTTTGTTCCTCAAAACTGGTCAACTATATCAAAATATGCAGCTACAGCAGCTTAAGTGGAAAGACAATTACATATGAAATACATCTGGTTCCTACCCATGAAAAGGTATCTAGTACTTGTGGTCCCGGGCCAAAAAAAACCAGGTTCAAAATCGTACGCTCTGTTTAGAATACGTTCACTGAAAACCCTACCCAACGATAATCTAATTAACCCCATAACCCGAACAACGATAACGAACATTCTGGAAAAATAACCCGATAATATAATTAACCCCACTAACACACACATATATAATGCTCAAATTCATTCATAGCATAGGATAGCAGCAATCTCGGTCTTCCCACTTCTATTCCAGAAAGCATCAACCCAGGTCTTCCCACAACCTATCTCCCCCAAAAAAACAAAGGAAAGGAATACCTATCTGTAAGGTAAGGGTATAGATAGGCTAGATTTCCTTTCTTTTGTTTAAATAAGCCACACCATTTTGCTAACAATATGGTTACGAGAATAGCAAGGAAAATAAATAGGCCGCGCCACTTCGTCTTTCTAAAATAAATAACTAAACATCTACAGAACAGGGAAATCAACAAAAGAATACTAACCTTGCTTGTTAGGCATCTTTCTTTTGCGGCGGTTGAAACTCTGGAAACTCCTCATTCTCAGCTCCAAAAGCAAGCACTGGAATAGATGCTCTAGCTTCTATATATAAAATAATTCCAAATCATCAAATCAAAAATAGAAGAATGAATTTAAAAATAAGAAACAAAAGAATGAATTTAAAAATAATTAAAAAAAATGTTAACATAATTACCATGTTACTCCAAAATTATATATTATTTGTTCATCTTCAACCGCCTCTGCATATTCTCCTCAGCCACAACTTTCTCCTCAGACATAACACAAGTATTTACACACACAACAAATTACAAGCATACAACAACACCGCACATTGCGAACATACAACACGTTTCTGGAGCACTCCATAAGGCAGACAACTTTACATCACATCACAATGTCTCTCCTCAGCCACAACTTTCTCCTCAGACATAACACAAGCATTTACACACACAACAAATTACAAGCATACAACAACACCACGCATTGCAAACATACAACACATTTCTGGAGCGCTCCATAAGACAGACAACTTTACATCACATCACAATGTCTGAGAGAGAGAGAAAGACCTAACGGAGTCTAGTCCATGCTTAACCTGTTCAATCATTCAACAGAAAAACAAAATTCGTCAGGTTATTCAAAATTCCCTGTGGAATGAATTAAAGGGACAAACCGATTAAACCAAGGGACAAACCGATTAAACCAAGGGAACAGAAAATTACCCCAATCGCCTGCGGCCTTTCCTTCCCTCCGGTTCTCGGACTGTGTAAAAATTCCTCCTCTTGAGCACAACCTCGTCTCCATGGCCAATTAATATCACTCTTCATTCATCAACTGCCAGTCGCTACTATATAATCACTCAAGCATTCCTGAAAAGGCAGCCAGGATTTCGTTTTAAGCTTCTTCTTTTTCTTTTTACCTTTGTGTTCAAGTTGTTAAACCAATATTTTAATCACCATTTCTTAAACCAGTCTTTTAAATTGAGCTGAGTTGTCATGTGTTTTTCTTCTTTTAAATAATATTTTTGAAAACCGGGCTTTCATGTGTTTAAAATCTATTTTTTTATTACTTTTAAATGAAGAGCATTCGTACGAGTTTTCCCTATGGTTTTAAAATATATATACAATATATAGATTTTTAATGTTACATTAAAAATGATTAAGAATGGAATTATACGACACTAAAGAAGTAACTATAAAATCAATAAAATTAATTTATGAGAATTTTGTTGCCGGTCGCTATAATTTATGTGAGGTTTGGGTTTTATTGGATGGCAGATGAATTTTAATAATTGTTGCCATTACTTTGGGTTAGTAAGAATCTATATCGCACTAACCAAATATCAATTAGAAAGATGATATATTTAATTACAAATATATGAATTTATACTTCCACCTTTAGGATCCACCGTAGATATCGCCCTCAGGAAGGCTACTTGGTTATTAGCCATCTCATTTCATTACCAAACTGGACAATTAGCTCATGAGCCTTTCGCGTATGGTATTTATTTTATATATAATTTAAAAGTAAGTTTCTTTAAATAATTTTCTACATTTCTATAAAATAAAACTAAAAAATATCTTTTAATAGAATATTATAGAGTGATAAGGGTTATAGTGGTCGCAGGCCTTGGAATGAACATTTGTGCTTGTAGGTGACTTGTCAATTTTGCGCTAGAAGCTTGTTGACATACAAGCACATGGCCGTCAATAGTTGTAAACTTCAATAGAATATTAGAAAACCAAAATTGTTAATATATATTATTTTTATTTAATACGATGTTTTGTATTAATCTTTTTTTAATAAGTATAAATTTATATACTATTGAATTAGATTTCTAAAAAAATAAAAAAAATTATAAACTATTTAATTAGGTATTTAATAAATATAAAATTATAAACTATTTAATTGGATAGTTGATAAATGTGAATTTTTAATCTACTCAATTAAATATTTAGTAAGTATTGAAGATAATGAGAACAGAGAAAGCTATTTGCAATTACCTCTGAAACCACTTCAAACCATAGGATATGCAATTACCTTTGAGAAGTTGAGGAGGTTGAAGAAGTGGAGGAGGAGGAGAGGCAGATGGGGAAAAGGGAGAGAGGGAGGAGGAGTAAGGGAGGGAAGGGTAGGAGGAGGGGAGGACGCGGGGAGAGAGGAGAAGGTGAAGGTTTGGAAGGGGGGAGGAGGTAGGGAGGCGAGGGGAGGGGAGGAGAGGGTGCACGGTGAGGAGGAGGAGCAAGCGAGGGAGTGTTAGGACGAGTGGAGGAGGTGGGTAGAGATAAGAAGGTGAAGGTGGGGAAGGCACAAGTGGAGGTGGGGGAGGTCGGAGGAGGCAGACAGGGGGAGGGGAGGAGGAGGAT
>APFE030155105.1:0-29872 GCA_000404065.3 Pinus taeda
CTGTATTGACAGGGTCCACTAGAATGATATGTGATGGAAGCGGGATACCGAGACAACAAGAGATTTTTGGGCAGCGGAGGTGGAGGAATCGATCTATTAATGTTGTAACTAGGACAGAAGAAAGGGTGCAGCAATGCTTCTATAGCTTTGGGTCTCTTCTTGGGATCCCAACACAATAAATGATTGATTAGGTCAATGGCCTCCCCACTTACCCTTCCCAAGATATTGGAAAAACGTTTAGTAGAATCTACGCCCATAAACTTTTTTGGGAAACTGTAATTGGAGGAAGCAAGTTCTACTCCTTGAGGCCAATTGTGGCTCTTAGGAGATCCAATCACAGAGCAGATTTTATAAAGCTGAGTGACCGCGTTACAGCCATTGAAGAAGGGGTAGCCAGTGAAAAGTTGCACCATGATTGCACCCACCGCCCAAATATCAATTGCGAAGTCATAATCTGTGGATCCAAGCAGGAGTTCCGGCGCTCGATATGGACGCGTGACAACATAAGAATTAAGTGGCGTCCCGGCTTCCTCTGGTATGTTTATAGCCAACCCAAAATCTGCAATTTTAATAACATCTCCACTCATTAACAAATTCTCTGGCTTCAGATCCCGATGACAGTACCCTTCTTTGTGCATGCGTGTAAGCGCTTTGAAAAGCTGGAAGGAAATATTGCGCACTTCATTCTCTAAGAATGGTCTGCCTCTGTTTTTGATAATGTGTGATAGGTCGCTTTCCATCCACTCAAGTACCAAACACAATGTATTGTTCTCTCGGATGTATTCGTACATGGTAATTATATTTGGATGCACCAACTCCTGCAAGCATTTAACCTCTGTCATATCCACATGGTTCTGTTTTATTATCTTGATGGCCACATCTTTCTTCGTCTCTAGATCAAATGCCTTCCAGACTGTTCCATAAGCTCCCTTCCCAATCTCTTTAGTAAAGGCGAAACGTTGCATGGTTTTAAACATGCTTTTAAACTATGATGGCCAAGTAGTTCTGTTTGCACTCCTGAATCTCAGAACTATATGTTACAGAGTCTAATATCCGAGCAAATTCGCTTTTCCTCGTTCCTTCCAAAAGTGCATATTTATATCCAGGGATGGAATAACTGTAATGCGTTTCTTCTCACCCCTTATTATTATTATTATATAGAGGTCAGCTCGAAGGTTTTCATATTTAATATTGGTTGGCCACTTTTATTTAGTGTACGTTATTAAATTTGTGCATAAATTAATTGTAATAACATATATAACATTTTACATAGTGGATTAGGTGTGTTTTTAATTATATAGTTTGAGTGGTTGTAATAGTGTGTTTACAAGAAGTTACATGTTTAAAATTAGAGGGTAAAGTATGTATGTATTTGTAGACCTAACAGTTATTTTATAATAAAAAAGGTCTCATACACCAATTTGGTGTCTAACTTAAATGTGACCTATATATGAGGTATATAAAATAATATTTGTTCTAAAAATAATTTTCCAAGTGTATTATTGATATTTATTTTGATCAACTCTAACTCTATTATATATAGCATTTTGTAAAAATAAATACTAAATTATAATACAAATAAATATTAATAATAACATTGATAATTATATATATTTTATTAAGTTTTAAATTAAATGTGAATATTAAATATGGCATTAAATTATTCATATTATCAAAAATTTTAATAGTGAATTAAGTACGATATATATATATCCTCGTGATATTTAAACTTAAGAAATGATTAGTCACATCTCGAGATTAGGCATAGGCATGTTGATGAACAAACGTTAAAACTTCATATCATAAAGTTGTTCCTTTGTTATACATTTCTGAAAAATATTGCGTTTGTTGTGTGTGAGAGAAAGTTTACACTAACATATTATTTGATGCTAATGGGTTGTTAGTTTTTGAATGATTAATGGATTTTTAATTTTACATAAATGGTGATCATAACATTCCCTCATGGGAGTGACCAAACGATGACAAGTTGGGCCTGAGGGCTTTCCACCTCCACCACACCGCACACATGTGAAACGTTAGTTACCTTGTACTCCTCTAAGGTGATCATTCTAGACGAGGTTGTGGGTATGATAACGAGGTTGGAAAAGTTCTTGTTTCACTTGGGAATTTGGGTTGTATGTTGGTAAGCCGGAAGTTAAAGGAGTGGGTGATAGCAATGATAGTATCTCATTAGGGTTTTGGCTCTCGAGGTGTGGCACTTTGGAATTCATGTCCACTCTAGTGTGGGAGGGGTGTGGCTTTCAAAGGAGAACCTGGGATCCTGATCATTCTAGACGGGGTTGTGGGTATGATAAGTAGGTTGGAAAAGTTTTTGGTTCAGTTGGGAATTTGGGTTTGTATGTTGGTAAGCGGGAAGCTGAAGGAGTGGGTGATAGCAACCATAGCATCTCATCGGGGTTTTGGCTCTTGAGGTGTGGCACTTTGGAAGTCATGTCCACTCTAGTGTGGGAGGGGTGTGGCTTTCAAATGAGAAGTTGGGATCCTGACTCTCTTCTGCGAGGAAAATTGGGTGTTGGCATTATCAAAGGCTGGAGATTCGCTTTCAGTCACGCCCCTCGAGCTCTGCTGGCTCAAGGTAATCTACCACAACCGTTTTGAATTAGGAATTATGATCACTATCTTAAAGAAAACTCTTATGAGTATCGTGGGGGTCATACGTGGGTTTTGGGGTCTGTGGAGTGGTTGTGAGTCTCTCTCATGGACTTGGTTTTTACTAGTGTATCTTGATAACTGTGGGGATGATGAGCTGGGTTTACCTTCTGGGTCTCTTCAACTCATGCTCAAAAGCTTTCCCAACCTTGGTTTATCTTTTCATTCTCTCTTTTAATGTCACTTAGTCAAAGGGTTGTGAGTCTTTGATTTTCGGCTCGGTAGCAATTTTCTCCTCCTGCTCTCTGACTCTAGTGTCTCTCGGCTCCTTTTTGAAGTTGTTGGGGAGGTTGTTGGTGATGTGTGTGGGCCTAGGGATAATTGGATTGAACTTCTCCTCGCAACTTGATGTGTAGCCCCTTGTGGTAGCATATTTGGGTTTGCTCAGGGGTGTGAGGTTTCATCTTCCCTTATCACGGGTTTTTGCAACATCTTCTCTTTTAATTGTAGGTTTACTTCAAGGTGTCTTCCCTATGGTTTGATGAGTACCCCACTTACCACATTAATGCCTTGTTAGCATGGGAGGTTGTGTAGTGGGGGCTAGAATTTGGGGAATGTTGTCGCCCCATTCCTCACAATAGCTCATCTTGAGAGGGTGAGATGGAGCTTTCCCATTCTATAGGAAGAATTGATGCTCGTGCAACCATGGAATCCTTAGCTATGCATCTTTGAGACATCCAGCTCAATCTTGACATCCTCCATGACCATAAGTATGAAGACAACAACTAGATTGTTTCTTACATAAATGACATTGAGTACAACCAAAACGAGATACTTGAATAGATGGATTCTCTTCGTGGGAACCATTGCAAAAAAATGACCACGTTCACAACTTGGAAGCTCGGGTGGAGCATATAGATTTTCACATGCATGAGCGTGATGTCTACTTTGCAGCCACATGTACTCCCTCCTCACCCCTCCATGAAATACTACTCCTCACCTCTATTTCCTTTTGTTTTCTCAAAAGTACTTAATAGATAAGATGTTAAGCAAAAATAAAGATTGTAAGGTTCCATCTTAAACATCCTTGGACACCCTCTTCCAACAAGTCTAGTGAGAATGAGGAAGAATTCCAACAAGTCTAGTGAGAATGAGGAAGAAAGGGTTGTTTAGACCTTTTGCTCTTCATGAAAATCTAAATAATTCTTCTTTACGGACCAAAAAAACGTGATCATAACATATTTGGATTAAAATCTTCAACGATTTTCTCACATTTTATAATTATTATGATAGAAATGCCAAGAATGTATCCTTTTTATATTATATTAGTGGGTTTACACTTATAAGTAGTTTTTTCATTTGTTTATATAAATTAAGATGCGATCTAAGTGGGTCGTCGTTATCTCATTTGTATATAATATTATGGTGTACGTCAAATGTTTTTTTGGTTTTCTTTTCTTAATATATATTTAATATATTTTTGGGTTATTAACATATTTTCATATAATTGTTTTCTTCGTATTATTAATTAGAGTGAAAATTTGGAAGAATGTACTTTTGGGTATTAATAAGTTTAACTAATTTGAAAATAAATTTCAATATTTAATGTGTCATATTACTAATAATATTTTAACATATTATGTTAATGTGAAATCTCTCTTATACATCTAATAATTATTAGTAAGTAAATTGATCTAATTAGAAACAAACACATGATAAAATAAAATTTAAGTTTGAATGAGAAGAATAATAACTTATTCACAAGTATTTTATATTCAATTAACTAATAAGTATATAATTTTTATGAGAGATTTTTCAGCGTAAATCACATGATATTTCATTTGTCAATGATATTTCATTTGTCATTGATCAATGCTCTCATCATGGGGTAAGTGATATTGATCATTTATTTCCCATGGTTGCATCCCACCCTCCTTCGTACCATCGAGTGACTCTAGGGTTATGGTCTTCTGCAACTTCATCCCAGACTTGAAGTTTTGCTTAGTACACTTTCCTTGAAGCAATTGTAAGATGGAAACTTCATTTGCTTAGTGGTTGCCAAAACTGGTATAGGCGTTTCTTTGTTTGATTGATTCATATTATTACAAGAATATTCATAGTTTTTGAACTTTTTGTTTCAATTCATTCAAATAGTTCTCATCCTTCTTGTAGTTCCTCATTTTTCCATTATTGTATGTTTTGTTCCCCTTGCATTTTAAATCACCATTCTATGGTCTTTTGATTTGTTCCACTCATTTATATTAGAAAGTGTATATTAGTCTCGTTTTGAGCATATATTCATTAGTTAGTTTGGTTCTGAGCTTCACTTCTCCTCTAGGCATTTTGACCAACAGATGATCACACTAGTGATGTATGCAAGCAGCTGGTTCATGATTGCTTTCTCCACAAACTTGTCATTGCCATTAGTTGTACGCATTTGGATGTTTTTCTCTACGAGGGGATGAGTGTAGTTTTTGGAGTGGGCCTAGTGCTGCTAAAATTATTTCAGGATGATTTATTAGAATTTCCCTTTAAGAATCTATTATGGTTTCTGAGAGGGTTTCCAAAGAATGATTTGGATACCAACACATTGATTTCAAAGGCGCATTCAATTCCACTAAAAAGAGGTTACAAGAATTGTAGTTGGATTATGTTGTATGCAATGATCACCAATCAACTTCAAGAGAGAGTAATGATGGTGGATGAAATATTGTGATTAATCCAACCAATGAAGAGTTTGGGAATGATTAACCACCTATTTCATCACACAACTATTCCAATTCTGATGGATGGACTTTGATTGATTGAATTGATTAAAAAAAAGTTTGGAGGATCAATGATTGTGAAATTGAATTCAACTTAGTTGAATTGTGAAACAATACCTTTGTTTAGACTGTAATTGAACCACAACGGCTCTGAAAGATGATTTTCTAGTAAAATCAGAGGGATTTTGACCTAGATTGAATACTTATCATTGGTTATAATAATTTAACCACTCTAAAAACTGATTATATATCGAACCATTCTTTTCACTTATTCATTTAATGAAAGGATATATTTTTTATTCCATAAAAATATAGGATGACAAAGATCGACAAAGAGTAAACTTTATCAATGAGAAGAAAAACCTTTAACATAGGCATTTCTCAATCTTGTCATAAAATGAAAGTGAAAATACCATACAATCCTTTATGAAAACAAAATGGCAATGGTAGGCATCTTCCTCAAATGGTGGATTAAAAAGGCTTTCTTTAGCATGTACCCTGGTGGCAAGTGATCTACGTAATGCATGGTAAAAGGAACCGCGTTTCACGACAGTGACCTATGTAGCACAAATATATGTAACAAGGCCAATTTGGACACGTGACAGGCTCAAGATGGCCTATAGGACAACAAAACTTATACATCAATTGTATAGTGCAAGTAGAACCCTCAATGAATCAACCAACCGTGGAGAGGGAATATTAGGAGAAAATATACGAATAGAGGACAAAGGTCTCTCCCTAAGGAACATACAACATAGATGGTCTTTTCAGCCATAAAGGAAGGTCCAAAGAAGGGTAGTAGCTATTACCTTCTCCTTAATTAAAATATATTTAAATTAAAGTAAAAAACAATAATAATAATGCTCTCTTTTATTGTGTAAAACATTGGAGTTAGTGAAAAAGTTAAAAATTAGATATTAAAGAGTGCTTTTTTATGGCATGCGAAATATTGATAAATTATCAAATGGTCAAAATTACATTTAAAATGCTTGTTCGTCAAAATTTTAAGAAGATATAATAAACAACAAAAATAACAAATAAATTAATGTTAAAAAATAAAATATTTATTGAAAAAAGAATAAATGAAATAAATTTTAAGAAAAAATCACTATTTAATATAATATTTTAAATATAAGCTTATAATTTAATTTTTTGTCATTATAAGATTAACTAAAAATAATGTTTAAGAAATCTTATATATAATATAAGATCATATCATTTCAATATTAATTACAAGTATTATTATTTTTTGTATTAACTTAAAAGACTATTATATATTTTTATGAATTTTTAAAACGATATTATACATGGATTTTTTTAATATAACTATTTATATTAAGTGTTACCAAAGATTTGATAAAATATAAATAATAATCAGTATCCAAATGTCAATATCTCATCATGAAATGTTTGTGGCAATATATGCGATTATGTTGAATGTAAGTTATGTAGTTAAGCGAGAGCATTATGATAAACCTTAAAAATTAATGATGGAGTAGGTGTGACCCAATCAATTTAATGAGTATTGCATTTTTTATTTTTCAGCACCACATACTATTATATTATTTTTAAATGAAAAAAGAAATTGATTAATTAATTGGTTTGTTAAAAAAACTAAGTTATTCAATTAATGAAAGAAAAATTTAATATTTTTATCCACAACGAGTTCGTAATTTGTAAATTAGTTTTCTATTTCATTTATCTCTTTCATGTGATCCAATAGATGTAAAACAAGTTGCTTGGGCATCCTTTTTTTGGTTAAGTGTGAGATCAATGCAAGTTGGTTCAATTGTAATGGTGAGTTCACAGATTTAGAAAATTTCCTATGACATACTAGATTCCCTTTTTTGTTAGTGCACGATTTTGCAAAGGAGAAAATGTACAAAATGCAACCCACTTTCTTGGTTTCCACATGCATGGCAATCCACATGAATTTTCTATATACTCGAAGAAATTGAGAATGGAAAAATAACATGTTATGGGGAGAGTGACAGAGACTTTATACATCAAAGAGTATTTTCAAATCATTTTGATCATTTTTTTTTGTTTAAACCTATTTATTATAAGTGGATTATCGTTTTGGCTATAGATCATCCAAGTAAGTTGTAGATAGACTTGGTATTTTGGAATTTGTAACAATTGTGGGCACATATGAAAATTTCAAACAAAATCACTACTGAAAAATTGATATTATAGTGCAGAAGTTGCTATAAACTTTTTATTTAAGCTCCATTGCTCTAGGTTTAGATTAAATCAATGCATTTTTTTGTTCCCACTTGCTTGGAAGAAGCAAATAACATAGAAATTACACATCTTATTTTGTTATGATACTGAAAATTTTTATCTAAGGTTGGTGGTTTAGCTAAGGAGACACAAAAGGAATAGCTATTAGATATGGTTATGTGATATATGTTAAAATTCATTGCACCTTATATTTCCTGTCATCTTTGTTGTCCCGTGGAGATAATTTCGGTGCAATTATATCTCACTTCGAGTACTAAGAGACGCTCTGAAAGATCTACACAAGGGAATTTTCCATTTGGAGATTATTTTGGTGCAGTTATATCTTTTAGTCTCAGAGTGCTAGTGAATGCATCAGAAATCTCTACTAATTCACAAAATGATTTATTTACATCATTAGTGGAGCCCATGTATAATTTTTTTTTATCTTGTGTGAGATATGACTCGAAATAAACCTTGAAAGCATAAGACAAAATGTGTTGTATAAGATTTTCACTACACCTATGTGAATAACTTTAGTTTTAAGAGAAATTTGAGTTGTATGTCTGCAATCAATTCTTCTATCTCCTTGTTTAGGTTTCTTTGAATTTTAACAACATAATCATTGCACATCAGTGAATTCCCAAAGCACAAACATTCCTTCAACTCGTTGCACAACAACTTTATATGAAAAATTATCCCTCAAGTGTTGAAGTTATTTGTGGGTAGTTGTATTTGGTAGAAAAATGTCATTGCTTTCAAACATAAACACATTGTCATGTGTTATTTCATTATTGAAAAATCATCCTGTTATGAAACCAACTCACAAAAAGATAGAAAAGATAGTTGAATGCCTTAAAATTCAGCCTCTTCGAGGGGGCAACCTCCTCTATATTACACAAAAGAACAATTCTTGGATGATTCAAATGAAAATACCTCCTTTCTATATATAGGAGCCTAACGGGTCATAATATAATTAGAGCCGACATAACAATAATAATGTAAGGGCACAATAATAACAATAGTGGGCTTCTATGGGGCACAATAGTAACAATATGGGCACTTCGTGGGTACATCAATATAATAAGGGGGTTGTACTAATAAGAATAAGGGGTTACCCTAGTAGTATAGGGGCCTAACATGCCCCTCTCCCTCAAAAAGGATTGGAAGAAGTTACCACACCTCAAACTCTAAAGATAGAAGGAAATATCAAGAAGAAAAAGGTTCAAGCAGTGAAAGATCAAATCGAGCATCAACAACAAGTTCTCCAACTTTTAAAGGATAATGACACTTTGGTGCAAAATCGAATGAAACAACAAGTAGATCAACATCGTAGTGAAAAATGTTTTGATGTAGGTGATTGGGTATTTTTACTACTACATGTCAAGCAACCTATTTGTGAGAAGGAAATGTTGGCAATACTACATGCACTTAAGAAATGGCGACCTTACCGAATGGAAAGACACTTCAAGGTAAAAATGGATCATGATAGTCTTAAATACTTTTTAGAGCAACTATTATCTTTCATTTTTCCTTTTTCAATATTAAAATAGTTTTTTAAGTAGTTTAATTACAAATAAAAAAATTTCTTACCAAGAATTGATAGATAGATGGATAAAGAGAGTATAAGATGGATAAATAAATATACCATAAATTTATTTTAAGTTGCACTAGATATACAATGATGAAGATAATTAGTTTCATTTCATTATATCTAGAGAGATTAACTTATGATCAGTTCCTAGGTAGACTTTAAAATATAATCATTAAATTGGATAGGTATATATTCAAAATACTTGTTTTCAAAAGATTTAAAAAGAACTATTGGCTTGTTGGGGTCTAACCCAGGTTCGGAGTTAATTAGCCAAACAAATCCTGATACTACTGGCCCTTTCAACAAGAGTCCGTGGAGCACGGATTGAGGTCTCACCCGAAGTAGTATGGGAGGGTGCTAGAACCAAGTTTCCGCACCGTGGGGATGTCTGACGAGTTCGACTGGTCCGCAGTTTGTCCCTATGCACAGGTTTCTCCGCACACTTTCCCGTTCATCGTGGCCTTTGTGCAACCCTACCCAGGGGATGTGCACCGTGCTCTGCTTTATTACCCAAAACCTTGCTTATATTCGAATATTAGTTAATTATCTTTGCCTACTTGTGTGCTTTAAGTTATACTTAACAACATAGAACCTTCATACACGTGCACACAGTAAATAAATAGTATATTTGCAAATTATATTAGTCATGTATTAACCCAAGAACAGATACACAAATTTATAGCAAAAATTCTCTTTATTGATTCTTTCCATGGTTACAGACTTTCCTCGCCCTATGCACTCAGATATAGGGGTCCACACACTCAGCTGTGGACTACTAGGCCTTTGTGTACATAGCTGTGGAGCCTTCTCCTACTCTACAACCCATAGAAACACTCTACTTTTTGACTCAACCACTTAGACTTCTCATGCTCCTTTATCCCCCTCTCTCTCTTTACACTTAGAGACTCACTCTATTTATATAATCCTATGGTCTGCGGACCATGGGTAGGTCTATCCAGCCGAAGTTAGATTACAAAACTAGGGAAGACAACCCTATGACTCTATCATACTTTCATGCCCTACTCCCGCAATTCGCGAAGCTTTTACCACAAGATTTGGTCAAAAATTGGGCTTTGAGCCCCAAAACATGCCTTGGGGGGATTTCGTGCCCAACAGGCCCCCAATACAAACATCATGACTCACCCTCGAGTCACTCTGTTGGTGCAGTGATCTTTGTACAAAGTCCCCCAACTATTCTCGAACTGCATGGAGGTCAACATTGCACTGAGCTGCTATTTGCTAGATCTACTACCTACGTTGTTTCGAGACCTCTGTGTCAGGAGTGCTTCTTTGCATCAGTATGTGTATCCCCTTCATGTGTATGAGCTTACCTTCGATTTTTGTCGTGATGGTGAAAGCCTCGTAGATCCAAGGTTGAACGCACACCTTCAGGACTGCTTCCTTATGTCGTGCCGCGTCCACCTGCTCCTTCAGCACTTTATCCTGCTGCATCCGCACAAGCCTCTGAGTGAGGACCATTGTCTGTGCAGTTCCTCAGACACTATCATACTACTATTGGTTTTCTTGCTCCTTTGTCTCTAAGCGTTGGATGTTGGGGTCCACCTATAGGTTTGAGAGGACCTCAAGTGATTCGTCCAACATATTGGTGCAATCTCACACTGCACCTCCAATCTCGTCTAGTCCCGTTGTGATAGTGCTAAAGCACTATTTTCTGACTTTTGGAGGGGTGCATTGATGTGCCCTCAACCATAGCTTGGGGACCTAAAGGTTCAGCTCCAGCTGAACCTTTGTTATTTCTTCCCTTGCCTCGTGGACCCCTACTGCTAACCTGTGGATCTGCGCTTCTACTAGTATGTCGGTTGGGATGGCCAGCTCCGAGACACTTTGGCAAGTGTCATCTATCTCTTGTACTAGCTGTTGATTCTGCGACACCACTTCATCGCGTTGCAAGATCAGTTGTTCCATATTGATTTTCTGCTCATTAAGAACTTGCACTGCGCAACTCTCCCTAGCGCGCAACTGTGTAGTTATCCCATGATTCTGTAAAGCATATAAGGTCTCTCGTAGAAGTGCAACCATATTGAGACTGAGACCTTTCAATGTGCTAACTGTAGGCCTATCGACCTCATTTGATGTCACTAGTGCTCCTTCTGGTAACACTATGGTATTCGTCATCAGTGTGTGCAACATCTTCTCTGCTACTATTGAGCCGACTGCGAGGCTGGTCGAAAGGGTACCAACATGTGGAGGGCACGCCTATAATTCTTGCAACTGCACTCTCAGGGCCCCCCAAAACAATCTGGTTCTCCTGCATGAAATATTGGAGAGCCTCCTTTGTGATGTCACACACCATCTCAATGATGTCGTGCAGATCACCCTCGGTTAGGGTGATCGGGTCAATATACAATTTCGATGCCTTAACCTTCTTACGCAACCCTTCCCGCTCTATTGGGTGTTGGTGCTTTAACTATATCAACGCAGTTTATGGGTTTGTGCCTCCCTCTTCTATCTCTGCTTCCTCTGCTTCATGCCCCTGCAAAGGCGTCGTTTGGCCCTCGCCCGCCTTCACGGTTACCTTCTGTGTTGCTACTACTGCTACGGCCTTTTCTTGGTTAACTGCTTTCTGTGTCGCATCCTGCGCCGTCTGCACTTCTGCTTTCGCTGCTTCCTTCCTTTGCTTTTCGACCAACTGTGTGATGTGCAAATTGTCCTTGTATTTATTTCTTTGCGCTACCAACTTCTTGATTTTTTCAATGTCTGGGGCGTGCCACTCCGGCGACCATGCCTCTAGTACATTGAAAATGACATCATCTATGGCTGCGAAAGGTAGATTTTTCCACTATTTAGTCGGGTCCTTACGCCCTCTTATATAAATGTTATGCATGTGTGCTTTGAATTCTGCAAAACTCTACAGACTGCTGTAAATAGTGGGTGACAATCGTGACTTATGGGTGATCCCCATTCTGAGGTTCATCTCCATGAACACTGAGAGGATTTTACTATAATGGATCCTCTTAGCATCCTTTGTTGGCCAGAGCGAAGAGTACTTTGTGGCCTCCAGTAAATCCCTGTCAATTATGGGGAATTTACTATCCTCTGACAATTCTCTAGCCACAAGCACTATGGACAATAGAAGCCATGCATAGTGGAATGTTTTTCCTTGTTCATGAGCTTTGTAGCAATTTTCTAAAAACTCCTTGCAGACGAACTCAGACGAGTTAAACTCGACCCCCTCCAAGCACTGCTCAGCTAGTGCTACCACCGGCGCGGGTATTTCGTCTGTGCGACACTTATGCATGACCTTTCCTACCAGGATTTGGGTCACCACGCGTACTGCTTTCTCCTTGATGTTGTATATGGCATAGCCCCTCTTCTTCTTTTCCAGATTGTACTTTTTCTTTGTGGTCTCTACAATGGCCAAGCCACTGGTTTTCCCTTTTGATATGTCTGTGGGGTACTCTCCTTTACATGGAAGCTGGGAGATGTGTTGAATCAAGTCTCTTGTGATGGGGATGGGATCCTCCAGCCAAAAACACCCAGCATGCACCAGGAAGAGAAGTTACTTGATGACAAAAATGGTTATTGCGGTGTGGTGGAAGTGCGGCACCCAGAGCAGGTTTAGTAGCCCAGCCTTTTCCACTCCACGCAACCACTTCCACAACTCTAATTCTGTACCCCCGTCATGGTGTTCTTCTTGGGCTTCATGAGGCTCCTTGTCTCAAGGTGAGGGAACTTCTCATGGTCAACGAGGTCCCAATATTCAAATTTTAGGCTCGGCACTCGCCCGAGGTGCATACCCTACAAAATAATGTTGTATGGGAGGAGTAGGGTCTCAAGTGAGCTCTTGGTCTTGTCTAGGTCCTTGGGCAATTCCACCTTCCCTTTTTGCTGGGGGACATAGACAGGCAATTTTGTTGCGGGGTGCATAGGCTAAGTGTCGTCCTCCATGCCTTCATCCTCATCCTTTGTGATGATAAGATCCTCTAGACCTTCTCCTTCTTCATCCATCTCTATGGTGATGAATTCCCCTTCTCCTCCATTGATAGCTTGGTGTGCAGCAGGTTCTGCGGGGAGACACGTACGAGAACCATTGCTTTTTTGTCCTTCTTGGGTCTTGGCATGTGCAGTGATTTCAGGATTTTTGCCACAATCCTGCCACCTTCTAGAACATCTCCCACAGCCAAAGCCTATGTGGCCTCTCCGGTGGTCATTTTGATTATCTCCATAACATCCTCAACTATTGCCATCGCATCGGTCTAAAAATATAGCACTCGCAAACTTAGGGGCTCAATCAACGCTCTGCACACAACAATAAGGGCTCTGCTCAATCCTGAATTCACAAATGACCAAGTGTTGTTTTCTGGGTAGAACTTTGTATTTTATGGCACTTTTTGAATTTGAATTCGACTGTTCCCCCCAAATTCGGTTCATTAATGCTGCCTTGGCGATTTTTTTTTCTAAATGTTGCCCATAAATCACGTCTTAAATGCCTACCACTCACTCCATTTGGCCTCAAGTTGACCATCCCATTGTGAATAGTGACTTTAATGGTCACTTTTTGGTCAACATGCGTGGCAAGGCAGCCCCCCGTGGTCGCGGAGCTTGTGACTCTTTGCTTCTGTGCGCAACTCCAATATCGCGCAGCTCCCGAGCAGAAGAGTTTATAGTCCGACACTCCCTTTCAACTACCTGGAGTGCTAAGACTATCCTTCCTTCACTAATCAGGTGGTCGCACCACCTGCGAAAAGTTTCATCCGATCATCCATCATGTTTCCTGGAGAATACCCATCTTTTATTGTTACGGTCACCCTTGCGCACTTTACCATCTTCAATGTGCTACCCTGGTTACTATGCTTAGTAATGTGCAGTCCAAGCCAAGACATCAGACTGATCAATTTGCAACAATAAGCCTTAACTTGTCATCATGATTGTATGCATCCAACCTTTCCACCCTAGTCTTTTTGCTGCGAAAATCTTCCTTTATCTCATCCTCCATCTTTCTGAGCTCCGTGTCCACCAGAGTGCTTTTCCTCCTTAACCATAGTCTTTATTCTTCAAGTTCTTAGAGTCTAAGATTTCCCTGTTGGATTTCTGCTTCCAAGGTTCTTCG
Source organism: Pinus taeda (assembly GCA_000404065.3). Classification (NCBI taxonomy): domain Eukaryota; kingdom Viridiplantae; phylum Streptophyta; class Pinopsida; order Pinales; family Pinaceae; genus Pinus; species Pinus taeda. The sequence continues at coordinate 14,261 of APFE030155105.1, forward strand.
AACCGTCATATCTATTGGGGCTATCACGCATGGTCTAAATTCCTGAAGTACTATAGGGCTTACTGCGGTTTCTTCATACTCTAGCCTTGGCGATGACTGCATGGTCAGGTTTTTGCACGCGGTCCTATAACCCTAGAGAACCCCTAGTACGCATAGGTCCTAGTCAGTCCACTTCACCTTGGGGACCTTGTTCAATGCTTCGCGTACTTTGTTAAACACTTCTACATGGCTATTATTCTGTGCACTTGGTCTTTTCATACTTTGTGGTCCCAACCGTGGAGGTCATTTGCGCCATTTCCTTGCCCTCACCTGTTTACCGCTCGTGTCTCCTACCGCGAGTATCATGTGCATTCCCATAGTCTTCACACCATATGCTTGTATCCACCTGGAAAGGTGAGTATGTGGGCTAGTTCATCTGTCATACTTATATTTCAATTACACATGAGGCTTCCCAAACTGCATGAGCATCATCCTTCCACATTCGTGCCAGTCCTCGAAACTTCTTTGGTGCGTACCCCACCATATTGTGGGCGTAACTCTGAGTACCCATTTCAGAGTGTTGAAATGCTGATGTTTTGGCACTTCTTTTTCAAAATTGTTAAGGAAATCATCCACTTTTCCCAACCCATCATACGTAGGTAGATCTCTTACCTTTGTTGCTATGTAGCACAACGCCCTTGTCATCATGTTATAGTTGAGCATAGTTACCTCGTGTAACTAGTTCTGCCATTGTTCTATCTCTTCATCAGAATATGATGTACAGGAGCTTTCTCTCTCCCACAATATTCAACCATCTGCACTTGGATTTACCCAGTCTTTCTCATGCGTAGTTATCTTATAGATATAGTCTAGATCATCGTCACTATCATAGTCACGCACTGGCTTTGTGTAGCGTGATCCTTCCGCAACGTCTAAAGGTACCACTAGACGCAGTGACGTTTTCTGAAAAATCATCTTTCGCTTCTTTAGATTTATCACTCCATTCATGTCAGTGGCCCAATCTATTCCCAGTAGTGCGGGATAGGGATTGTTGTCATCAAAAATATCTATCACTTTGAAATATTCTAGCACGCTCACTCCTTCGATATCTACTATGATTCACTACAATATCCCCATAGGTAGGATCTTTCGCTCGTTCGCCATTTGTAGTTGGATAGGATACCATTGTAACGCAGGCTTGCTCATGCATTCTCATGTCTGTTTTGGGAGGATGTTCGTGTCCAACCCTAGGTCCAAAATCACTTGGTCCATCTCATATTCCCTGATCTGTTTGGCCAATCTCATCTCCCTTCCTATTCGTGTCGTGTGGTTCCCCAGCTTCCGGACTACACACGATTTTCTTGATGCAACCCCAACGAATCTAGTTATGAGTTCTTGCAACCCCTTCACAGCCTTGCTGTCACGCAACAACTTCATGCATGTCTCTAAGAACATAGTGAGAATTGATGGGTCCATTTCCGTCTCTAGTCTATCTTTACTTCCTCAAGTGGAGGCATTCGTGAAGCTCCTCTTAGATTCCATGAAGTTCTCCTTAGTGTGCCCCAAATAAAATTTTGGTTCCTTTTTTGGGGCTTTGCGAACCTAGGTACTTTCTTCAGGCTACCATCCTTTGTCATCCCCTGTCGTAATACCACTTCGGAGCATGATATTTACATTAGGGTCTTCCTTGCGTAGCACAGGCCTCATCATTTTCAGGTTCTGAGCCAGTGGAGGCTAGAGTGCTCCTTTATCGCACAACCTCACTATCAGTGTGCGACAGTCCTCCATCTCATGATCAAACTACATACAATATAAGCATGATGGTCTCGTTGGATTTCTACAATCATGGGCATAATTCCCTGGCCCTCCATAATTGTAACATATCAGCTGTCCGCGACCTCTTCCTAGTCCCATTCCACCTCGGCCTCGTCCGCGCCCCTGAAATCCAGTATAGACCATTCCCGGATTTTGATCAAGGGTATGTGTTTCCGCTTGGACTCTATAGGTAGGAGTCTTCTCCATCATCAGTTCATAACTTCTACAGGTGTTCTCATCATGTCCTACTGAATTGCAGAAATTATAGAACAACTGCTAGGAATTCTACGTATACTTTTGTAGTAGATGGCACTTATATGTAGTATGTTTTCCTCCTATCTAACAAATCACACACCATAATGCAGGCACTGCGCTTGGTCCTATTTGTGCCTCTGGTCTCAATGGAATTGGTCCTCCTCCCACGAGGTAATTCACGAACACCGGGTAGTGGTCCTTGTTGTGTCGCTAGCCCTTGCACTTTATGCACCATACCTCGTCGCGCACTTCTAGATGAGTTGTCCTATCTTGTTTCGAACTCTGCATCTCTAGGCACAAGTTTTTCAACTGCGCGTGAATCTGCTGGAGTCCCAGGTTAGGATCTTGTATTAGCATCTCGTGCAATCTCAACGCGACCACCAAAGCCTCAACCTGAGTGGTTAGCCTTTTTTGCGATAGCGCATTCTGTAGATGCGGTGTTAATGAGGCTACAAAACATTTGCGATGTTGCCCATCTGTTAAGGTCATGTTCGCATCACGAATTGTGCACTTTAGTCTTTGATCCAACTCCCACGGGGTTTCACTTGGTAGAATTGTGATTTCCTTGAATCTAATGATCGACTGTGCCTCAGATTTTGGCCTGCTAAATTCTTTGTTTAGCGCACTTTGAATATCCGCTATCCCTGCATTCAGATTATCATTGGAATGCTTAATGTACCTAGTTAGTGCGTGATCTTGCAGAGTGCTAACCAACATCGCCCTCTTTCTATTGTTGTCCATGACACCCTGTGATTCCCATACAACTTTTACCACGAACCAAAATTGGTCTGGATATTCATTCCCTACTCCCTTGAATACGGGTAGCTTTATCGCGCTGGCCATACTACTTCATGGTGGTTGTGGAGGTGGTTTGGGCAAAGTCAGGGGTGAAGATGGTGAATTAGTGGTGTTGTGGGTGGGGGTGGTATGCGCGGAATTCTCTGCTTTATTAGATTGATTGCATCTCTTGGCAAAACCTTCGTGAGCTCCTCTTCGCCTCCTCGTGGAGGTGAAATCAAGGGGCTAGTTTCTAGTTTTGTGCCACCTTCATTTCTGTAGATCCTCCCACTCCACATAGCCCCAAACATTAATTTATTCACATCACCCACTTTTCACACAGTAGCATTTTAATCCAAGTGTTCAAAGATGTAACGTACTTACCTCGTGGTCCCTTGAGGAAGTGTCATTCTACCATTCTATAACTAACCGAAGTATTTACCGTGAATTTGGTGATGAACCCTCCTATGATTCGATCCAGTTAGTGATCGACAGTGCACGCGATCTTATCTTCCGATACTTCTAGTCTGTGCACCAATTTTGGATTCCACACAATAGGTTTGGCAAGTTTACACCTTCCTTGGTTATCTGCTAGCTTTGAAATCCACTCATATAACTCAATAGAGAAGGATGCAAAGAGAATTGCATGGATCTCTGTATAAAAGTAGCAATCTAACCACTCTTCCTTTGACAGTCATGGATTCCTATTTTCCTGCTCCGTGAACTCATGAATATTTCTATCCAATCACTCTTCAATTCCTTTCTTGGTCAGATTCGAGTGATACGACATCAGACATCTCTATGCAAATCCTGGTCCTGGTAACAGAACCATTTGTTGGCTTGTTAGAGCCTGACCCAAGCTCGGAGTTAATTAGCCAAACAAATCCCAGTACTACTGTCCCTTTCCGCAACAGTGCGCGGAGCACGGACTGAGGTCTCACCCAAAGTAGTATGGGAGGGTGCTAGAACTAGGTTTCCACACCCTGGAGATGTCCGATGAGTTTGAATGGTCTGTGGTTTGTCCCTGCATGCAAGTTTTTGCGCGCACGTTCTCGTTCCTCAGGGATTGATATACTACCTAAGCGCAATTCTACTCAAGGGTTGTGTGTCGTGCTCTACGTTATTACCCAAAACCTTGTTTATATTCCAATATTAGTTAATTATCTTTGCCTACTTGCGTGCTTTAAGTTATACTTAAAAACATAGAACCTTCATACAGGTGCGCGCAGTAAATAAACAATATATTTGCAAATTATATCAATCATGTATTAACCCAAGAACAGATACATAGAATTATAACAAAACTTCTCTTTATTGATTCTTTCAATATTTACAGACTCGACTCGCGATGCCCACTCAGCTGTAGGGGTCTGCGCACTCAACTGCCGACTGTTGAGCCTCTACGCACACAGCTGCAGAGCCTTCTCCTACTCTACGACCCACAGACACACTCTAAACTTTGACTCAACCACTTAGACTTCTCATGCTCCTCTATCTCTCTCTCTCATTTTACACTTAGAGCCTTGCTCTATTTACAATTCCATGGTTTGCAGACCATGGGTAGGTCTATCCCACCAACATTACATTACAAAAATAGGGCGGAAAATCTTGTGACTCTATCATACTTTTGTGGCCGCTGTCTGCAATCCGAAGAGCTTTTACTACAAGATTTGGTCAAAACTTGGGCTTTAAACCCCAAAACATGCTTTGGGGGGATTCCATGCCCAACAAGAACAAAGATATGAATTCTTCACCAAACACACTTAACTACACTAGTTATGTTCAATGGAGGACATTTTCAATTCTTGTGTTGATTACTCATGTGCTTAAATTATCATCCCACAAATTCCAACAACATGATTTAAATAAAACATAAGAATCAAAATCAAAATGATAGATATCAAGGATGTGAAAAAAACATGACCAAAAGACAAACTTACTAACTAAAAATTGATCTCCTACCGATGACCTCCTTGGTACCACTCCAAAAAACTAGGCTCAAAGTATATTTTCCCAAACAAAAATTGATACTAAAATAGAAAAATAATCAAATAGAATCCAAACATGATATTTCTTTACAGCTCAAACTATGATCTTATACCACATTTTCTTATACCTAATACCATGTTTTCCCATTTCTTCAACTTTTCCAAAACCCAATGTTAACCTGCCAAGACCTTCATGTTCTAGGTGAACTATTAGCTAAATATATATGGGCATGCCTATCATATAGTAGTTTTCAAGTAAAATTTCCAAATCACTATAATTTTTCTATAAGAGTTTTGTGTGAAAAGTATTAGGAGAGAAAATACATCTATCTCATTTTGGTATGGCTTGATATCGATGCATTAAAGTGAGTTCCATAGGAAGTTGATATGACGCATATAAAGGAAGTTGAAAAGTTGTATGTCTACCTATACCTTTGCTTGTGTAATTGGAACATTAATACCCTTTGCTTTACAAACAGACCAAAAATATTGTTCTAGGACAAAGTTAGAAAATTGTGAATCATGGTCACCTTAGGAAAATGCACTCCCAATGGTGAATTCTGTATAATGATATAATGAATATATAGTCTATTGAATATTACATTCCTTAGGAAGAGATAAATATGCTTAAGGAAGAAAATGCATGCTCAAATTGAAAATTATGTGGTTGTTGCAAAAAAACGTGGCATTTTGTAAAATGCATGCCTTAGAGTGAACAATGCAAGCCTTTCTATTATGAGTTGCAATGGTAACTTCTCGAAATCATACTGTTAGTTAAAATACATATATTTAGATGAACTATGTAGATTATACACACTATCCTTCTGAAATTTCATGGAAATAGGACATTGAGGAAAATATATGGTTTGCTAAGGAAAAATGCACACCCTTTGGTGAAATATGTGTTAAATGCATGTAATGTATTTTTCACATGTTAAGTAATAATATGCATACCTTTCTAAGGATACATTCACACTGTGATATAAAAAATGCATGCACTTGACATTATGTAAAAACCTATAATGAAGTAAGCCCTATTTGATTCTTCCTTAGTCATATGAATGGCTTGTTTAGAAAGAAGATTGAAAATGAATCGTAATACAATATTAGATCATGAGGTTGGTATGAAATGTATTATAATGAACTTCCTTGTAAATGAAAAAAATGCATAAAGAAATAATTGCATATGTAAAAGTGGATGGAAAAAAGGAATTATGAAAACTGGACACCCTAGGAATCCATGCTTTGTTTTGGTAATTGGGTGTTTACCTTAGGAAATTACATGAAAATAGGATATGAAGAAAATATAGGCTTGAAGTTGAAAATTCATATTAATTCCATGGTGTTACATGTTTGCATAATACACACACCTTCATGAAAAATGCACACTTGCACTACAAAAATGCACTCCATTGACATGTTTTACAACCATATGATGAAATAAACCATAATTAGTTATTCCTTGGCCCATATGTAATAAACCTTAAATTGATCTTCCTTAGCCCATATGTACTTTTATATTTTTAATTTTGAAATGCTTTTTAATTTACTTGAATTTTAGTTATACACATGCATTACCATTCTGTTGACGGTGCTCGACCTGCCAACATTTAGGGGATCTGCCCGATATGAAGTCGCAACCAAACCTCACATCATTTGGTGTAGGAGTCCCATCTAGTACGATGGTCCAATTGCCATTATCTTAAATATATGCCTTACCTCTTCCTTATCAGCACGTGAGAATGGTCTTATTTGTCTTCAAACAATGAGGTTCGCGTGCTTGGTGTTACTTGCGTCAAAGTTCTTTCACTGTAGAGGGAGAGGGTGGAAGTAAGTCTCAGGTTGAAAGGGAATAGTCCCAAATCTACTAGAGACATACAACACAATAGGACATACACAACTTCCGGTGGAGTAGTCCACGCAGATGCAGAAATCACAAACATAAAGTGAACAAATAACATGTACTACACCTAATGGAATAGTCCACATGAGTGCGATGAGTGTTATAAAAAGTTTACACGAATGAATCTATTGAGCATTCAATGGGATAGCCCACACGACCAAGAAAATAGTAACAAGTTATACAACACATTTTCGTAAGCATATATATTAGAACAACCGAAATAGTTCAACTATCTTAACACAGGTTAAAGCAACATGTATTACAAGTGTCCGAAGAATAGTCTTACAAAAAATTACAATACATGTGTGAAAATGTGATGGCCTATTAACAGGCTTCTGAATGAAGAGAAAGTTCTAAGACACATTCGTACACCATTACATTACTAACTCTGATAGAGGGGTGTTGCAACCACTAATCGCTCCTTAAAGATAAGTTTACAGACTCCTAATGCTATGTGGGAGGAGGCAAGGTGAAAAAGTATTTTTCATGTACAAATGAGGGGTATTTATAGCCAAGGGTGAAATTGACCCTTGTGACTGTTCAACTTCCCTCATCACTGTTTGACTTACATGAATATTCAACTTTAGCTGACTCTTCAACTTTACATGTGGGTCTCCTGGACTTCTAAGTTACATTACATTGATTACAATAGTATGGCCAATAGTAGTGATGTGGCTGAGATGACTGATGACACTAATTGACACGATAGTGCTGGTATGTTCATGCTATTGGTGTTGTCCATGTTGAGCTACAATGTTGTTGAGTGATGATGTGCTCTTGGTGTATCATAGATTCATCTTTGCATGGAAAGGTGTGCAAATTCTTTGATGGTCTTGGTGTTCACTCGATGTTTGCACATGCATGCTCCTCCTTCGATTGTACTTTGACATGCTTCATGTGTTCATTCGTTTGCGAACAAATATCCTTGCATGCATTCCTCATTTGTCTGTTCAAGAATGAATATCCTCACATGAATTACTTGTTCATTTTTTCGCGAACAAATATCCTTGCATGTGTTCCTTGTTCATCCATTCATGAACAAATCTCCTAGCATGCTCTCCTTGCTCATCTTGTTCGTCGTCACGTCATGTATCATTCATGTACCTATATCTAAAATTACTCATGACAAGATGACATCAAATACATAAATCTCCTAGTCTACCATGATGCATTAACATTCTATTTTAGATACAGGTGACCGAGAGAGAGGAAAAGGCTTTGAAACTACACAAGGTAGATTTCGAGCCGAGATGCGGGCTCTGGGCAATGCCAGTGAAAATTGCGCAGAGGTCACTGGGAGACTAAGATAGACAATCTGGATCAACAGTGACTGCCTATGGGATCTGGCTCAGTTAGAGGGAAGATCCACACAATTTTTTCAGGGAGGCAGTGAAGGTAGCAGAGCGGGGACTGACAAAAAAAGTACGCAATTTCTTCGAGAAGCTGGCATTGGGCTGCAGGACGACTGCTTGGAAAAGTTGTGCAATTTTTCTAGGGAGTTGGCAGCAAGGGTTTGCTAGAAAAAACTGGACAATTGTTGGGAGGCTAGCTTGCTGAACATCATTGTGAAATTTTTGAGCTGAGCGAGATGTTACGTAGCATGGTGATTGATTATGAAAACTTCGCATTGTTTCGGGTGAGGAATAGGCCGACTGACTAGGTGACTGGCTGGAAAAACTGTGCAATGTTTTGAGGGAGGTAGTGATGGACACGGGGTGTCTAGAACATCTGCACAGTTTCTTCAGTCATTAGAGTGGGCAAGCTTTGCAGAGTTTGCGCAAGTTTTTGAGGGAGTGAGTCCCAAGGTCACTATTCAGTCAAACTCTCTATTTGACCACCTGGAGGCTTGGTTGATGTGCTCGCAGGAAACACAGATTGAAATGGATTGCTAAGAAACTTTTTCATTGTTTTGGGTAACAGTCAGTCTAGTTGATTCCAACATTGTGCCATGCAAGCTTCCTACGAGACATCCTCAAGCTCTACCCAATTTTGGGTAGTAGTACATGATCACTCAAGGCCAAAACTGCACAATGCATCTCAACAAAGGTCCAACTATTGGAGATTGATCCAGTCATCAGAATTTCAGGAAAATGACTAAGTGCATGGGCAAGTGAACTTGTGTGCATACATGACCTTGCTAATACACACTCAACATGACTCGACAATAAGACACCTCAAACCATCAACACAACATATACTTAGTGTGACTGACCGATGGTGCGAGCAACAAGCAGACACTTGTGATAGATCATTGAATGACCGTGATGACGCTTGCGTGACAATGCATATAACATTGTGTGTGAGTGAAATATATGTGTACACAACTCAAACACAACGTTCAACATCACCAGAACGAAGTCGCAAGTACGACATAGAAATCAACATGCGAAAGACGACAATTTGTCGAACACGTGAAAAGAAGCAAGACATGTAGAAGAAACACATAACATGACTTTTCGCATTTGCACACATGCATGTTACTGAGGACAGAGTTGTATGATAATGAAAAGTAGTCCTACAAACTCAAATAAGAGGTGTACTTCGAAATATGTTCCTTAATTACCATACTTACCCTCAAGATGATCATGCATCTGATAGATTTTGCATGTAGTATTGATATTTTCCATTACTTGGTTCCTTGGTACTTCTCCTCAACTCCTTGGAAGAGATTTCAGCATGTCACCTTTTCCTGTAGTCACTGAGAGGTAGATCTGCACAATTTCAACAGATACTGACTATTGCTAGAATGAGGCCTTGGTAGGCTTGTCTGTGTAGTTTTTGCATGCAAGACTCACAAGAAAAATTGGACAACACTGCACATTTTTTAGGCTAAAATCACTTTTGTGGGATAGGGGTCCTCGGAGGACACCTCTACACAATTTTTGGGTGATGGCTGCCTGACTTCTTTGTGCATTTTTGGAGAGAAATGCTCACTGGGGTTTTTATGGGCTGTGGGGTTTCAGTAGGCAAGGGAGGTTGGTGTCTCTATACACTACGAAATTTTAGCAGGAAATGAAGGAAGCTTGATGGTTGCAGAAGAAAAGCACACATTTCAGGGAAGCTAGATGAGGCTAGGTTTCTTGAGAAAATGGCTAAGCACGAGATCAATGAAACATATGTAAACATGATACGACTTGACTGTTATCACACAAGGACACTTAGTGACACAACATAGACCATCCAAATTGCATGAGACATACTTTGGTTGATACAAAAACCTTTATGAAAAGAGTGCGTGAGGTGAGTGTGAAACATGTCTATGTGATGATGACCACTCATACACACACAATTCCCTTGAAGCATGACAACATTCCCTTTGCATGACAAACAACAACCCCTATGCCTGAAAATGACACATGTTGCATAATGAGAGAACACAAACAACTCTTACAATCAAGGAGGGGAGCTTGAAATCATCAGTTTACCAAGAAGCGACCAATGATAATTGATCAAAGGATCTGAGGTAGGCTCTGAAATTTTCATGTGAGCCAAAATTTTGGAGGGTGGTTGTAGCCACTACAACACTTGGTGACACACTGGTAGAAATCTAGTTCTCTGAATGGACTTTGTTCTGTGAGAAGCGAGTCTAACCCTTTTGGAAGTATTGTTCGATTCATTGATCATGATGGCTTCTGTAGTAGCTTATGTGAAAGATGTAGTCCCTACCATTCTCTTAATTAGTTAGCACATATTCCAAGCCAAGTTAGCTTAGTTATTTCGATTGGGCATGCGGGGTATATTGGTGCGCAAGTGATATAACTATCAGAGTTTAAGGTTCATCTCTAGTGTTGGTCCATTGCCAACAAGCCTGGACAATACCTCGATGGAGACACAAAGGAACACAAGCATTGCTCCGCTCCTAGCGAGCCTGGTCAGTGCCTCGGCATAATTACTTGCATCACCTCTCTGTGCAGTAAGCCTTTCTCTTCTTTCGCCTTATTCATTTTTTTTTAAGAACTGTGTATAGGCACTTATTTATTTTAGAGGCAAAAGAGGGATCCCATCTTATTGAGAGCAGGAGAGCTTGTTCCTTCAGAGGAGTTTGTTATGTATACCTTTGACATACTTGTTATGGTTTTCCCCCTCACCTTACTCTACTTGAATGAGTTGACAAGGGTTAACCCAAAAGAACCGATTAGAGTAGGTGGTACTAGCTAGAGTGTAAGGTTGGGTTTTCACCAAGACTCACTCTAAACAGAACATATTTTCCATCATGGCATCATCGATTGAAGACACCAAGTTCATCATAAAGAGAGAGGACAATAGATAACTAGATGTTGATAGCTTTACAAATCCTCTTAGATTTGCCTAGCTTGTTTTGGGAGACAAACAAGGTTTCACGAGAGGCTAACCTATGGGAAAAAGCACGCAAAGAAAGTAAAAAGAAAGAATCAGAAGTAAAGAGAGAGAAAAACAAGTAAGAAAAGAAAGCAAGCAAGCAAAACAAAGAAAGCAACATAATTACCGATCAAATGAGAAAATGACCTAGTACCCGTTTTTCTAAGGTAGCAAAAAGTCACTCAATTTTGAAAAATGATGATTCAGAATACACATTTTTTTTGGAGCATATTTTTGCCACTTTAAATTTTTTTATGTATCAAGTATGAACAATTTTTTTAAATGTTAGTGATTTTCATGTTGATTTTGAAAAGTGTTGATCCAACATCAACACATTTTTTTAGAGGGCTTATTTTTGACACTTCAAATTTTTTGATGTATCAAGTTCAAACGCTTTTTTTTTGTTAGTGATTTTCATCATCATTTTGAAAAAGTGCTAATGAGCATCAACCCTTTTTGTTTAAAGGGCTTAGTTTTTGCACTTCAAATTTCTAATGAATTAAGTGTGGATAATTTTTTTTAAATGTTGGTGATTTTCATGTTAGTTAAAAAAACAAAACATTACAAAAAAATATAAAAACAAAAAGAAAACAAAAAACCTATAAAAATGTAATAAAGAAACAAAAATTAACTCGTAAAAATAAAAAAATTGAATAAAAAATTAACGGGAAAAAAAAAAAAAATATATATATATTATATATATATATTATATATATATATATAATATATATATATATATATAATATATATATAATATATATATATATATATTATATATATATATATAATTAAAGAAAACAATTTAAACAAATATTTTTTTTAATTAAAAAAAAAATAAAAAATAAAAGCCTCATTAGAAAAAAGATAATTTAAAATAATTTCCAAAAAAAATTAAAATTAAATAAAATTAAATGAAAATAACAATTTATTTATTTTTTATTTTTTATCTTTTATCTTTATTTTTTATTTTTTATTTTATTTTAATTTTATTTTTTTTAAATTGTTATATATATAAATTGAAAGAAAAATTAAAAAAATATATATATTAAAAAAATTCAAAATCAATTAAAAAAATCAAAACAAATTAAAAAACAAAATTAATAATTTAAAAATGTAAAAATAAAATTAAAATTAAAAATAAATTTTGACATCTTAAACAACGACAACCCTGACTCTGATCATATGCGTTTATTTATGTCTCAATTTTGTCATGCATAGGGATCCCATAGAAGATAAACCTTATAGCCAAAATATCTTAATCTTTGATAAAAATAAAAATGATCTCTTTCTAAATGAATTAAAAGCTAATTTGCTTCTTTTATCTAGTATAGACAACATAGAATACCTGTATCATAATTTTACTACAACCCTCTCATATTCTATTAAGAAGTTATCAATTGAAGTTTAAAGTAATAAAATAAATAGAAAAACCAACCCATGGTATGGCAAAGATTGTAAAAGTGCGGGGAGAGAAATTAAGGAAGCTATTAATGAATCTCTTAAAATTGACAAGATAAAAATATACGAAGCCCTAACTAAAAGGAAAAAATGGCAATATATTCATAAAAGATAAGAGAATCTCTTACACCTCTCTAAGGTAGCTCCTAAGAAATTATGGAGGCAGATTCTAACTAGGAAAACTAAAGATAATAATAAAATTGCTTTACATGACTAGAATTCCTATCTTAAAAAACTTTATGAATCTCCAAATGTCATGGATAACTTTGAAACCCTTCGCACAACGAAAGAAGTTTTCTCATAGAAGACATTGATTTGGGGTTAAATGCCTCACAAATGGAAAAGCTAAGGACATTGAAGGTTACCGGGCGGAAATCTAAAAAATTGGAGGTCCTGTCCTCATCCCCCACATCCACAAGCTTTTCAATCAAGCGGTCAAGCAAGGGTTCCTTAAACCATGGACTCAATGCTTCATTATCACTATTTTTAGAAGTGGGGATACAACTAACCCCTCTAATTATTGAACAATTATGATCAGCCCTCTCTTAGCCAAGTTACATGGTATCATTTTGGAAAAGAAGTTGAGCATATGGCTTGAAATTGAAGGTAAGCGAGCTAAAGGCCAAGCAGGTTTTAGAAGGGATCACTCAACAACGGACCACCTCATTACACTTAGGATCATTGTGGAGGAATCTCACAATGATAAATCCAATCTCTTTTGTTCCTTTGTGGACTTTAGAAAGACTTTCATTACAGTTCCTAGAAACAACCTATGGAATAGATTAGAAGAGCTAATGGTTCCTTTCGAGTTGAGAGTTGGCATTATAAGGTTATATGAGAATGTAATTGCCAAGTTAAAGAGTGATCAGGGGTGGTTGAAAGATATTAAGAGTAATATCGGAGTTAAACAAGGTTGCCCCTCTCCCCTACCCTATTTGGCATTTACATTGACAAGATAGAAGGTGATTTAGAGGAAGCAGACTGTGCTTGCACGATCTTAGATGATATAGTCATCATCCTTCTTCTCTATGGAGACGATATTGTTCTTCTCACAAGGTGCCCATATGATCTTGATAAGAAACTTAGACTTCTTAAGGATCTCTGCTCTACCATGGGTATGACTGTTAACACTGACAAAATAAAAGTTATTATTATCAAATCCAAGAAGGAAACTTACGCTAATTTTATGTATGAAAATAGTAACTTGGAGGAAGTGTCTTCTTACAAGTACCTAGGACTTTATATTCATCACAAGCTCAACTCAAACTATATCATTGAGAAAAGGATTAATGGGGGGTGGAAAGCTTATTTTTGTCTTGAAAATAATTGTAAAATGACAAATCTCATAATGTGGGATATAAAGAAGTCCCTCTTTGAAGCTTTAGTCATTCCCGTTATCTTATATAGATGTGAGGTTTGGGGATGCAGCTTCTCTAGAGAAACCTGGAGAGAGATTGAGCAAATCTAGAAGCATTTTATAAGGTATAACCTCAAAATTAAAAGAAATACACCCTATCCTATTCTCCTTATAAAAGTGGGTCTTTCCCCTATCGAGAGCCTAACTATGACTAGGCTTCTATTCTACAAGCACAAACTCAATAACATAGGAGACCATAGACTTCCTAAGCTAGCTTTAAATTCCAACCAAATCAACCTGAGGCTCAAACGAGGTTGGTATAAAGACACCAAGGCCTGGTTGAACCATTGGGAGATTGAAGAGAATGTTGCATTGAAAGACATTAAAAACATTAAAAATATTGTTACTTCTAAGGTCAAAGAAAAAATGTGGTGTGAAAAAGATTTAGGAGCTAAAATAAAATTAAGATATTATAAGGAGGTCATCAACCCCACCCTAGAAAATTAATATAGCCACAATTAGAATGAACTCTCATGAGCTCCATAGTGAAACGGGTCTTTGGGCATTTCCTAAAACACCATGGATGGAAAGGATCTGCCAACTCTCTGAGAATATGAACATCGAGGATGAAAATCACTTCCTGTTAGAGTGCCCTGCTTACAACCACATTAGATCACAGTTTCATAATCTTTGTTGCAATACTGACCTTCCTAGCCTTTTACGATGTCAAAATTATAGTGAGCTCGGGAGGCTTCTCTCCAAGATTTTTGAGCATAGGACTAAAATCTTAAATTAGACTAAATAATTAGTTTTAGGTCCGATAAGCCAAAGTTTGGTCTCAGTGGACGTTAACCACTACCACCAACATCATCATCACAATCAGCATCATTATATAATATAATAGTATATAATATAATAATAATATATATTATATAATATATAGTAATATAAGTATATTAATAATATAATAAAACAATAAAATATAGTATAATATATATAGTTAGTAAAAAACAATTTAAATAAATAGAATTAAATTATATTAAAAAAAACATTCAAAAATAAAAAACATAAAATAAAAAATCAAAACAAAATTAAACAATTCAAAACAAATTTAAAAATATTTAATTTAAATTATAGAAAAAAGAATTATAAAAATAAAAAATTTCCTGGAAATTAAAAAAAAAAAAAGAACTAAAAGTTAACACAAACAAAAACAAACAAATAAATAAATTAAAAAAGATTAAAAAATAAATAAAATTTAAAATAATAGAAAAGAATTAAAATAAAAAAATACGCCCCTCGCCAATCCCCCTACCCCGTCACTTCTCCGCTCCCCATCTCCCCTCTCACGACTACACTCCCTCACCTCGTCCTCCCCCTCCTCCCCTCACCCCCTCACTCACCCATACCCTCTCCCCTCCGCCTCCCTCACCTCCCCTCCTATCAAGTCCACGAGTCATGAAATGTGATGTGCGACGATGATTCGGACTTAAAGAGGAACGCAAAAAATTACAGAGATAACCATATATGCAGCGGAAATAATACTTCATTTCATTAATGTAAAATACTGAAATATGCGTACAAACAGTAATGGAAATAAACTAGCTAGGTGATGGTAGCTTATCTCTGAGAAGAGATGTGGTGGCTACATGCCTCTCAATTGTTTTACAATGAGGCTCGAAGGCCTATTTATTATTGAGAAACAATGGAAAACCCTTAACATTCCAAAACCTAACCCTAGA
>APFE030155128.1:6837-22054 GCA_000404065.3 Pinus taeda
TTTCTGAGCAGTTTTTAGTGGAGAACTTCTGGGAGATGATGTAATCAGTTGACCTTGTTCCTTTAGGCAGTGAAGCAACACTTTTAGGGACTTAGGAGCCCTCAATTTATGGAAATTTATGATTTGTGTTCCAGTGCCCAAAAATGTCCACCTCGCAAATTGTCCCTGCCATTTGTCCATTCCCGACCATCGCACCCTACAGAGGGGCCTTTCAGTATGCATCACACCCTTTACACTGGGAAGGTGATATGCACTACACTCTCTGCACTGGGTATTCAATATGGTCCAATTTTGCCCATTTCTGAGCAGTTTTTAGTGGAGAACTTCTGGGAGATGTTGTAATCAGCTGACCTTGTTCCTTTAGGCAGTGAAGCAACACTTTTAGGGACTCAGGAGCCCTTAGTTTATGGACTTTTATGATTGGGGCTGCAGTGCCCAAAAATGTCTATAACAGTGTGGCCTGTAGACACAGGAGATATTTTGATTTGATTTAACCTAGATAGCTACAAGTTAGGCACATTTAATGTTATTCAATATCATAAAATTTGGTGCAATATCATTTTGAACCATTGGAACATAGAGGAACTATATTTATGAATAGCATACCATTGCTTTCAAAAAATATCAATTTTATGGAATAGAATAAAAATTCCCTTCAATAAATAAAAAAATTTCTTAGAAACAACATTAAGCCAAACCAAAAAATGATTACACTTCCTATTAATGTTTCTAAAAAAAGCACATCAAAGAGCATGGTAGTTTTGTAACACAATAATTTAATTTATTAAACCAAAACATCAACGGAAAATCAAAAGTAGTTAGAGTTCATCATAAGAAGAGGAAGTATCCACTAAACAACATTATCACACTCACTAAACAAAACTTTGAAAAAACAATTGTTGATATGCCTATTTATGATTTCTCATGTTGTTATCAAACTTTCTTTAGAAAGGGTGTTATAAAAAATTAACGAGTTGATTCACAAAAAAAACATGTTGCAACTAAATGCATGCATCTGAAAGACTACAATAATATCAAACTGGAAAATGAATACATTTGCAAACCATATAAAAAATCCTTGGACCATGGTCAAATTCCCAAGTTTTCATGCCCTCGATAAATTAGATGCAATAAGTGTATCCACATCTTAAACAAACTAATTGAGCTAAAAAAAAATTACTAGTATCAATGTGCTTAGCTTTCATGCAAATTTTGGAGTTGAACCAAAATTATATAGGTCAACAAATGTTCCATACTAGAAGTATAATGAATGTTCCCATTAACATGTCTCGGATTCAACATGCCCTTCCAAGTGATATAAAAGGAACTAATACAATTGTTGTGGTGATACAAAAAAGTTGTGCTATAAAAACACTTATGCTTATGGTTATGTTTAGGTGCATCTAGTCATGAAAGAATTGCATCGCTTACACTAAACCATGATTTATTAGATGGAGATGATTGTCATAAAAGGAAATTGGAAGGAGATTTTTTATGGAGGCTACAGATACAATTGCACTTGAGATAAATATTGAAATATGAAGTGACATCAATGAAAACAATGAATATCGAGTGACAAAAACATTATTGCATGGGTTCACAAAATGACATAGTATTTATGATCTTAAAAGTAATTAATTAAAAACTTCCCCTGGTCAGGAGTATATGCCATTGGAAATTTTCCACGACAAATATTCATAGTAAATGAGATTTATGGAAATTTTTTATGTATAAAAACATACACATGATATTACACGAAAATTTATATTTCAAAAAACTACTCAATGGGGAATATTTCACAAGGACCATGAGTTTGCATATCACATCACAAATTTGTTTTACAAGGAAATATGCATTATACTTAGGAAAGTTATCAATTGTATTTGGGTAAGAATAAGAAAAGGAGAATTAAAGGGAGGAAAACTACTAACAAAACCTATTAATTCAAAGACAAATCTAGGACACATTCTTAAATTAGATGTTGGCTACATGTATTTAAGAACAACCCACCCATTCCCAAATTAATTTCTTGGTTTAAGTAGGAATTTCTATGCAATGACAGGACAATTGGGTCCAATGTCGACATCATTTGTCTCCTTTAGTTGTTGTGAGCACCATTGGAAACCTTTAGTAAATGCAATACAACATCTGAAGGAAAAAAGTGACCATTCTACTAACAATGAGAAAACAAAAATCAAGCTTGAAACCTTATTAAGAAATGATCCACTAACATGATCCTGTTACTATAATAATAGAATGGGTGTAGTTTCCAATGATAAAAAGTATCTTCGTAAATTACAAGATCATTTTTTTAAGCTAATTTCAAAACATAGGAAGCCAATATCACCACCCATTTCTATGGATAAAGAATGCATTGGTCTATCACAAAAATAAAAATGTTGAAATAGAAGACTTTCCACCTAGATATTGGCTAATGATTCACAGATTGTTGCAAATGATCTTAAAGCAATTTAACATCATCATTATACAATATATTTTAGGAAATAAAATGTTCATTGTACGTTCATTTTTCCCATTCCCGAATTAAAAAAAATATATATACTTGAACCAACTGAGTTCAAAGATTACTAAACAAAGAAAAATGGCAAACTTATCTTGAAACACTTGAACATACCAGATAAAATGAAACATATATATTTGACACAGTTTTGAGAGATTTGAGTTTGACAAAGCATAAATATATTAATGGCATAAAAGCTAGTTTGAAATGAACAATGAATTTACTGAAAAGAAAGGAAACTGACATATGGACAATAATTATTTTTCGTTATATTCTAAAAATGTGCAATACAAACATAGATGTTCAAATTATGGTTGATTATGATGAAACAACCAAATACTATAGCTCTTATATGAGAAAACCCGATAAAACCATGATAGAAAATTTTAAACATATATATATATATATATTATAATATATATTATATATATATATATATATATATATATATATATATATATTTATATTTATATATATATATAATATATACTTGGATATTGTGCAAACAGTTGTCTCACTTGGAAAAGATTTGCTAAACTTGCAGCAAATGTTTGCACACCAGGTTGTATATATTTTTTGTCCCTTCATTTGCCTCCTATTTTAGGAAAATGTATATTCATCAAAAATTTTCCTAATGACCAATTAGTGTCTATTAAATTATAGCAAGAAGGAGATGATTCAGAGAATGTGTTCTACACTTCAATAAATGATTATTACTTGGAACAACATTCAACCATTGAACACATTTTTTTAGAAAAGTTCGCATCAAGCTATACAAAAAGGGGAAAGAAATGAAAACATGGTGATGTGCGAGATGTTATAATATTCATAATATATAATAAACATAATGATGGAGACACATGTTAGTGAGAAAAATTGATGCTATATGTCTCATATAATCTTGATGAATATAATTTTAATATTATGTAGTCTATTTGGATTAATGTCTATTTGAGAGTAAAATAAACCATAAGAAAAAATGAATAAAGATTCACTTATATAGTTTGTAAAGAATCGGGTGACCTTGATGACACACCAAACATTGTTGAGCTCAATGATTGTGGAGATTTCTTTTTTTTTTGCTGAAGCAAGAGATGATCCTTCTATTTCATTAAAACAAAAATAATGTTACAAAATATACAAAAACCGTCCAATTTCATGGACTCGGGAGAGACAAGTGGCAACCCGCCATAGACTTGACCCCCATACAACCATCATTAGCAAACTCTTAAATTATACAAAAAGTTGGACTAAAAGTTTCTCCAACCACATACGAGACTCGGTGCCTTCCACCCCCCCAGCCTGACAAACAACAATAGTCACCACCGACCTGACTTCACGCACTAACCAACGGTAGAGGGAAAAGGCTCCCTAATAAGGCTCGTGAAGAAAAAGACCTGGTCCCACCAAAATAGTACAGCTGAAACTGACCGTAGATCTCGACGGCTATATCCAACGGCCAGGAGCCATATCACGCTGCTTAGAAGACCGGAGGTTAGTGTGTGATGGGGGGAGGTATTCTTGACCACCCCCCTGCCATGTGTAGGAAGCCTAATGGGATCACTTCCAAAAATCCAATACCACTTACCACTCTAGAGCCCTGCGATCACCTGGAAACTGCTATGTACACGGTTTTCCATTCCGAAGGTGGATTGAAGGGAGGTTGGCACTACCAAAAAAACCTGCCAATCTAGGCCAAAAAACAGTACGATTAATCCCGGCCGTCGAATCACTTCGCTTATCTGATGGCTGAGGATCAAATTGCAATGCCAGATAACAATGAGAATTATCACTTCCCACCAACTAGATTGGTAACCTGCATTTTCAATCCCTACAGTTGAAATGATCTGCATGATCCGATGGCTAAGGATCATTTCGCACCGACTAACTTTTCTGAACATTAGTGTGCAATGAGGGCGATATTCTAGCAGACCCCACTGCCACGTGTAGCCCTCTATATGGAATCGCTCCAAATTCATCAAAACCATTTTCTGCTTGTGAGGGACGTGATCACCGGAAAACCTCTCCCGGCTCGGTAAACCAATCCTAGACAGAAAACCCCTGCTTTTGCAATTGCCTAGAGTTCCCGAGATCCTTCTTATATTTTCTTTCTCTCTGCCTGAAACCAGTAAGGCCGAAACTCCCGTCAAACATTATTTTTTATATGAACCAGGGCCGGCCGACTGAGTGTCCATTGGAATCTAAAAAACAAAGCTGACTCGTTTAACTATGGTCAAAAAGGAACTAAAACCCCCTGAAGACCTGAAAGTAGAAAAAGAAGACACATGGAACACCTGAATCAACTGGATTCCATCTCTATGGCCCTACTCCAAAACACAATCCTGTCTTCATCTGCCTAGTCCAAACATTTCGCTTTTAGCCTACTATGAGGAATTTCCTGCCAGCTGAATGCAACCATGTTCTTTGTGCTAATCACCCCTTGATTGGCCAGAATATCAGCTAATTTTTTTGTCGATCTTCTTACATTCTTAAAACTGACAATCCTAAGGCCCTGGAGGTACTTTTGAATCCATTGAAAGCCCTGGACCAGACACCAATTCCTTGATACTTTTTCCGGCTTTGTGCCCCAACTGATCCTCTTGACTGATTCAATGATTAACTCTGAATTAGCTTCAACAATCACGTTTTGTCGGTTATCCTATTTCAGAAAATCTAAGCACTGCTCCATATCCATCAATTCTGCCATATTATTAATGGCTCTTCCTAAATGACAGTAGAAGATGAAAAGTACTCCACCATTCTCATCCCTTAACACACCTCCGTGACCCATAGAGCTTGAATTGCCCTTTGAAGCCCCATCAATGTTGAATTTTAAAAAGCCCTTGGGGGGGGGGGATGCCAAAAATCTTGCTTAAAGTCAAGGGAAATATTTCTCCTATCCCATCCTTGAGGTATAAGGCCCCGCAGACCCAGATCACTGAGAGTTTCAAATCCTCAGCCGAAGGAGGGTTCTTGGATAGATTTCGCACAGTAGTGCTAACTGTTTCCTTGATTTGTTTTAAGATCTGTTCAAAAAGGATTTGGGATGGTCTCTTTTCACTCTTAAATATTTTGTTGTTCCTTTCTTCCATACATTCCAAATAATGAAACCTGGCATGATGGCCCATGCTGAGCTTAGAATCTCATTGTCTAAAAAGTTTCTTCTCCATCTATTTAGGGTATTGATAATGCTCCCTTTGTCCCTGTCAGTCTGGTGGAAAATGTTGGAAAAAGAATCCCATAAACTGGATGTGAAGATGCAATTGTTGAGGAGGTGCTCCATAGTTTCCTCTTGGGCTTCACAGAGCTGACATCTGGAAGGCCCCAGGACACCCCTCTTCCTAATATCATCCCAGGTTAGGATTTTCTTATGCAGAACCAACCACATGAAGAGTTTAATCTTCATCCATCCTTGATGTCTCCATAGGTCTTGCCAAGTATTATCTGGAAAATGTTAGTTAAGGTCAAGGAGAATGATTTTTTCTTCTTTGAGATTAAAGGTACCCTCACTTTTTTTGCCCCATTGTAGTTGATCTTGCTCCCCTGATTTCAAGATTTTCCTTTGTTCTAACATATTTTTTAGAGTCTCAGCTTTAGCCTTCAGGGGATTTTCATCCCTGAGCTCAAATTTCCTCTAGGTTCTCCATTTTTCAATACTATTGGTTTGGACCCAAAAATCTTTTACTTTAGATAACCCCTTAGAATCTGTATCTTCCTTGAGATCCCTCAGGTCTTCCTTTAACAAAATAGGTTCTTGTTTCCATCTGTCATCCCAAAATAGGGCAAGGTTTCCTTCTCTGATTTTCCAGAAGCTGTTTCCTTGGACTATGCGCTTGTTGTCCCATGCATTATTCCATATGTGAGAGCCCTTATTATATCCTGACATTCTTATTAAATCATTGTTTTGCCACAAGTGTGCATATTTTTCTTTCCATATCTTTGCCCATTGTGACTCAGGATCTTTAACCCATCGCCACCATAATTTAGCTCCTAAAGCCTTACTTAGAATCTCAGGATCATCTAGACCAAGTCCTCAATAGTTTTTGGGTTTGCATATTTTTTCCCATGCTACCAAGGCCCATTTCTTTTTTTCTTCCCCCTTGTCCCAAAGAAAGTCTCTTTGTACTTTTCCAAATTGTTGTAGAACACCTTTGGGTGCTGGGAGAGCTGATAACATGAAGACTGGGATTGATTGAAGGATAGCCTTGGTTAGCACCAACCTACCAGCCAAATTTGAAGATTTGAAAGTTCATTTCCTAATATTATATTGCAGTTTGCTAATCTATGGCTCCCAAATACTCTTGTGTAAAGGCTTGGTCGCTAGAGGGACTCCCAAATATTTTGAAGGGAGGATCTCCCTCTGAAAGCCCAAAATTCTTGAAATCTTTCTTTGAATAGAAATGTGAGTATTAAAGAAAAAAATCTTAGATTTGGAGAGATTAACTTCCATACCTAAAGCCATGGCGAAGTATCTCAAGATTTTCTTGTAAGCTAGAGCTTCTTTGACTGTGGGGATGCCCTGTAGCATGGTATCATCCACAAATTGTTGATGTGTTAAAGCTTGACCATCTTCAGTAAGTTGGAGACCTTTGACTTTACCAACTTCTTTAGCATGCCTGATAGATCTGCCCAACCCTTCCATCATGAGAATGAAGAGAAAGGGAGAGAGTGGATCTCCCTGCCTGAGGCCTCTTGAAGGGATAAAAGTCTCCAAAGGAGAACCGTTAACAAGAATTGAAAAACTAGGAGAAGTTACTAGGGCCATTACCCATCTAATCCAAATGTGATCAAACCCAAAAGCCATGAGAACTTTTCTGATATAGTTCCAATTCAGCTTATCATAAGCTTTGGTTATATCCAACTGCATGATCATTCCAGCTTTCCTCTTGCTTGTTAGTGAGTGCATCACCTCATGAGCTTGAATAATGTTGTTGAGGATTTTCCTACCTTCCACATATACATATTATTATCTCGACACCAGGGTGGGGAGAAGAGGTTTGTGTCTATTCGCCACAACCTTGGATATTATCTTGTAGACCACATTGCACAGGGCAATGGGTCTGACCCTATCAGGAGTTAGAGTTGAATCTTGTTTAGGGATCAGGGTAATAAAGGTGGTGTTAAGCGCCTTCAGAATGGTTTTGTCCCTCCTAGAGTCTTCCACTACATTTAGAACATCCTGTTTTACAATATTCCAACAAGCTTTGAAGAAATCAACATTGAAACCATCCAGACCTAGAGCCTTACCATTTTGCATTTCTTTTAGGACCTCATTGATCTCCTCTTCCGAAACTGGTCTATTAAGGTTGAAATTGTCCTCATTGGAAACTAGCTTAGGTTTGTGTCTTGAAATAACCCTGATAGATTGTTCCCTATCTGAACAAGATTCCTGAGCAATACCACGAAAGTGCTGAACCAGCACTGCTGCTATTTCTTCGTGAGAATGAAGATTACGTCTTTCATCCTTGATAGAAGAAATCTTGTTGTGAACTCTGTTCGCCACAGTGGATCTATGGAAAAAAGAGGTATTGTGTTCTCCTTCTTTTAGTCATTGTACTCTGGATTTTTGCCTCCAAAAAATCTCCTCTTGTTTGCAGACATTCTCCCATTCTTGTTGATACTTGGTAGCTTGCTCATTTCTATCCTTATCGAAGCCCTCCCTAATGAGGGTTTGGTTGAGTTCCTGCATTTTTCTCTCAACAGATTTTTTTCCTTCAAAAATGTTACCAAACTCTTTCTTGTTCCATTTCTTGAGCCTGATTTTGATGTGTTTTAGTCTTTTTTGGAGTAGGAACATGCTTGTGCCTGAATGTTTAATTCTTCCACCCACCAGATAGTTATGTTGTTGGAAAAATCTGGGTGGGAAAGCCAGATGTTTTCAAATATGAAAGATCTATTCCTTGGAGTACCAATACCCTCCATTTGCAGTTGCACTGGCCAATGATCAAAGCCTCCAAAGGGGAGAACTCTTGCAACTATGTCCTTGTCCTTGAGCATAAGATCCTCTAAGATAATGAATCTATCTACTTTGGAAGCCACCTGAGACTCTCCTCCTCTTTTATTGTTCCAAGTAAAAGTTCCATTACTCATAACAATATCCGCTAACTTCATTTTATCTATGAAAGATTATAAAGCACAAGAATATTTATTTAGAGTTCTGGTACCCCCTTTTTTCTCCGACAACGATTTGATCATATTGAGATCACCCCCCAAGATCCAAGGAATACTTGCATGTCTTTCCCTGAGATCCTGCAGGGAGTCTAAAAGCTTGAGTTTTCCATCCATTCTTTGGGGTCCATACACATTCGTAACTAGGTAGACTTCCTTATCTCCCACTGGTTGTATGACCACTGATAGATAATCCCTGGCTACCTATGCATTTATAATGTCAATTTTTTGGGGGTTCCAAAGTGTGAGAATGCCACCTGTTGAATTCTCTGCTTTGACTTCCAGAAACTCAAATTTATTGAGCCATTTACTGTGAATCTCTTTTATTTTCTAAATGGAACATTTAGTCTCCTGGATGAAGATTACATCCGGTGTTGCTTGTTTCATTCTATTACTAAGTAACCTTTGTTTTCTTTTACTACCTAGGCCTCTAATATTCCAAGAAGTGAACTTCATTATTAAAGATTTGTAAAGGAGTAACTGGATAGGTCTTTCATCTTACCTGAGTCTATCATTAGCTTTCCACATTCCATCAAAATCTCATTCTGCTTTTTCCTGCTTCTTTTCTTTCCTGGGTATCTGGGTGCCAAGCCCAATGTGGTTTTCATAGCTTTCACATCTTCGCTACTCTGTCTTTCATGGTTCCCTTGCTTTTCTAGCCCTATGGTCTTAGTTCTCCATAAGAACAGTTGTTGAACTCTATTGAACTCCTCTGGAGGTAGCGAATCCACTCCCTCCCTAGTTCCTTGTTTCAGGAATCCTTCTAGATCTAGATTCTCTTTCTCAAGAATCTCCTGTAGTTCGTGGTCTTCCATTCCCATCTCACTCTGGGTCATTTCCAGATCCATCTCCAATTTTGTGTCACTTGTCATTTCTTCTTTCTATTTGTTAATTTTTTGTGTTTGCTCCCCCTCTTCTCCATTCTCCTTATTCACTAGAGTGTCTCCCTTGGCCTGATCTGCTTTTGTTATCCCTTCTTCCTCTTCTAGTGCTTGGAATCTATTTTGACTGGGTTTTTTCCTTTCATTTTCATGTGTCTTCGATCCCCTCTTGCTCCCTTTTCCTTTCTGGACCACTTTGTGAAAGCCTTCATTGTCTTTCATGGTATTGGTTTTACTAGTATTTTCAGTTTTACTGAAATGGCAATCTCTGAATAGGTCCCCATGCTCATGAAATTTACAACATCTGAATGGGATGTGCTCATAATACACTGTTTGTACCCATTCTTCATCAAACACTTCCAATATTGCCTTATCTAGTAGAGATCTAGAAAGATCCATCTCCACACATATTCTTACAAAGGATGTGTATTTTCCCCTTCTGGTGGCTTCAGAAGCTTTGAAAAAATGTCCTAACTTATTTCCTATGGAAGATAGGGATTCCAGTTGCCAGTAATCCAGAGGTAGACAGTAGAGACTTACCCAAACTAGGACCGAGGTAAAAGTTTCACGTTCTGGGACAAAATTCATGATCCAAGGTCTCATGTACAGGCCTGCTACTGCATAAAAGTAGGGTCCTCCTTCGAACACTTTGTCCTTATCTTCGATGTTTGCAAAGACTACAGTAAAGAATCCCTTTGACCCAAGATGTAGTTCTATGCTTCCTTTTGGTTTCCAGTGGTATTTAATCCATGTCTGTAATGCTTTTTCAGTGGGCCATAAACCCATGAACTTACAAATGATTGCGTAAGTCTGCATGTGGTCCCTATGCGCCTGTAGAGTAGGGTCATTCAAAACAACTCTAGGAGTGATAGTGGTCTTGGGTTTGCATGGTCCCCTTCGTGTTTTGTCTTTTGTGCCCTATTCCTTGTCCTCTTCCTTGCTTTCTTTAGTGTTTTTATTCTCCTTAGATTTAGAGCCCTCCTGCTCCTTATCATTGTTTCTTTGCCTTTCAGCTGAAGGATCTCTATCCTCTTCTAATCGTTTATTTCCTCTATTGGCCAATACCTGCTTGTAGGAGGGAGTGGAGCTCCCTCCTTTGTGGCCTTCCATGGAGAACGAACTCTACTAAACTGTAACCCTAGCTCCAAAATCTCCCTCTTGCATGCTCTCCCGTTCCTACCCAACTCATAATCACGTCCTCTCAATGATTGTGGAGATTTCAATAGAGATGTAATGGAAGAAAAAAATTCAATTTCCAATGCCATCTTCTTATACAAAAGTAGACAATATGAAGAGTATGTTATTGATGATAAGCTTCACTACTTTCATAGAACGAAACACATAAAAACATAGTTGATCAACTTTATCATATTTTGAAACAACCATATATATATATATATATATAGAGGAAAAGAATTCTATAGCATAAAAAGACAATGGAAAAAACAAAAAGCAACAATAGTAAAATACATCTTGAGTAAAAAAGGAATGGGAAGGAACCAATATATCTTTTTTTACTTGAGATGTAGACACTAGAAATATGTTTATTACAAGAGAAATTTTTGAATCTCTTGTGTACAGATACAATAATAGAATTGAATAAGATCCACTTACATTGAAAGGAGTCATAATAGCGTGTACAAGAAAAGTAGCTTTCAATGTTGGTGGTGTCACATTGCACTTTGCCTTTCCCATGCCTTTTAACAAATATGAAAACTTTCCTTTAATAATGAAACATAGATACATTGTTGAAACACTTTGATTGATAAGGTTTATCTTGTTGGTTCTACACTTTTGTACCATCTTGATAAACAATCGCCTTAAATAAAACATACCCCTATAAAATGCTTTAGAAATGTAGATTTGATAATGCGTGGTGAATTGTATCATGCACCTCTCAAGGACACTATGGTCTTTGAACACTCAATGTTGAATGAGGTGAGAGTGCCATATATTTTTTGGCAAGACAATGTAAAATGCTATCTTTTGCATATTCCAATCCATCAAAAAGAAATAAATTTTGCTTTAATTTTAAACAAAATGAGATTGAAAGCCTAGTCAAATGCTGACATAGAATTCATCAATCATCATTGTTATAGGCCACCACCAATTGATCCACTTTTCCATATCTATTTTATAGTAATAAATGTGCAAACATACAATCAAAAAATGTTGTTACATGTGGCTACGAAGTTAATAGTTCTTGAAGCATTTGAAAAGGTTGAAAGCATCAAACAAATTGTGTATCTTATGAAACAACATCCATACTACTATTGAGAATACTAGTAAAACTAAATATTCTCTTTGAATTATATGCTGGAAAATATGACATTAATGATGGCCTTGTTAATGGTGATGATGAAGCATTGAAAGCTTATTCAATTGGAGAAAATGGAAAATATGCTTCTTGTTGTAAAGTTATTACCATCATTTAGTTAGAAAAGCAATTGCATTATAAGAAGACAATTTCTAGTACAACTAGCATGCACTAGGATAACACATAGAGCATGAGGCTTGACTTTAGAAAAACTTGCATTTGGCCCAAGTGAATTTAGAACACAAGGTTTAGTGTACAAATATATTTCACAAGTGAAAAACCATGGATTCATTGTTCTTGCATCAGAGATTAACACACCACAACTTCCATTTTAGCAAAATAATAGACACATAAATGAAACACTTGGTTGAAAATGCATCATGGAACTTTGATCTTGTTTGTAATTATTTTGCAATTACCAATAAACTTACATTAGTGTCCTTGACCATGTAGCTTGCACGCCCATCTTGATTATATTCAAAAAGATGAAGACATTATGAACAATATGGTTATTTGCAACCAAGAGATACACACACATTTCCTATCTAACTAACAATATTCAAATTGAATGCATCATACTTTGTTCATGATTTCCTTGCAAAAAAAAACATAATCATATTTGAAACAAAAAACCTTTGCAATGCAAAATTTGAGTTTGTAATGTGAGAGATCTATATAATACAACCAATTTGATTTATGAACATAAATGTTGTTCCTTTCACTGTTGTCCTTACAATAAATGAAATGATCGCAATAACCATATTACACGTAGTGATTATTATTCATAATTTCAATGTTGACATCTATTCAAATAGTCAAAATAGTCAAAGAAGAAAGCAACTAATTGAATATATAGAATCAATTCACTTGCAAGAATTAACATACAATTACACTCTCAACTTAGAATCTCAAATACACCATGTTTGGACAAGCAAGAATTGACAGACAATTACACTCCAAACTTAAAATCTCAAATACACCATCTTTGAACAAATATGTATGCAAGTTGTTGTCAAGTAGGCTTGTTAGATGCATATTAGAGTGATCATATAATTCATGCTATCTTGCACCTAAACTTAACTTTACAACAAATAATCATATACCTATTTTGTTTTACCTTTCAAAAAAGAAGAAGTAAAACTCATTATAGAGAGAAAAAATCACTACCCTTATTCCTACGATTGTTTTTCTCCTCTCATTATTTCTATTCTTCTTTAATACTCGAAATATTGTCATATGCTATAGTACCAACACTAACCTTTGTAACATGAATTTAAACATTTTTTTGATAAGTAAGAGACAAACATTCTATTAATCTGATCAAATTACATAATATACAGAGTGCCTCAGATAGCAAGGGCGGCAAAAAACCAGGAACTGAAGCTTACAAGATTCTTACAAACAGCACAAGGTGGTTACTCCTGCATCCACCAGATGGACCCGATGGTAGCAATAAAAGTCCACTAAACAAAATGGGTTCAAAACCCTCAGGTAACAAGCAAGAACCAATCCTCGTTGTTGAAAACATAACCCCAATCCAACAGCCAACAAGTGAAGGGACCCACCATCGGGAAACCAGCACATCTAATCCCAGCCGTTGAAAGCAAAGTCCCGATTCAACGGCCAACAGGGATATCGCACAGATGAAAAGCATGGAGGTTAACCACACGATGAGAGTGGTTTTTTCTCCCCTCTCATTGCCATGTGTTACCCCCTCAGTGGAATTGCATGCATCTTTCACAAAACTAGATACTAGCCATGTATCACACAATATACCAAATAAGGTGTTGTGGTTTTGTGTCCATGGTTTCACAGAAAGCCTGGGGCCCATATAGGGACCCACCGTGTACCCCACTACCATTTGTAAAACGGACCCGATCTCAACTCTAAACTGGATCCAGAAAACAAAAACAAGTCCAAAGCCCTGAGGCAACAATCCCAATCCATCTCAGCCGTTGAATACATAATCCCGATCTAATGGTCATCGATGATATCGCACGAGCGAGAAGTGCGGAGGTTAACCGCACAATGAGAGAATTTTTCTCTCACCTCTCGACGCCACATGTTTCCCTCTGAGTGGAATCGCATGCACCTACCAAAATACCAATCTAAGTCCCATGTGAAATACCACTTATGGTATTGCATTTGTGGTTTCGCAGAAAAGTTAGAACATTCCGCCAGACCTTGTGGAGCCTTCCACCTGGAGTCGCCAACAGAAACCCTCTGAGCCAAATACACCTAGGCAATCTGTTCTGTATCATTGCCCGACTTGAAACCTTCATCATTCATCTGAAAGTGAACAAAGTTGTGGAGAGCAACCATATCCCAAAATCGTGGATGAATTAGGTGATATCATCCTCACTCCTGTCTCCCAAATCCCTTCGATCAGTGTTGTTCATCGATAAGTAAAAATCATTGTTACCAAGATGAAACAGTCCTCTCACAATTTCGCTTCAGGTAACAACTCCCAAGCATGTCGAGAATCCCTGTCCTTATTGGCCACAACTTCATTGGCCAACCGATCTATAAGAATATTTTCCTTCCTTCTAACATGAACAAATATGATCATTTTAAGGGTCTACAAGTGAGAGTGGATATGGTGAAAAACTTGTAGAAGCTTCTAGTGCTTTGACACTTTATCTGGAGAAGTTCCATTATGAATCTTCTTGGCTACTCTGATGATCAAATCCGAATCTGCTTCAATGATAACATTCTATAAATTTGCCTCGACCAGTATCTCCATGCATTGATCTAATGCCACAAGTTCATCCATTTTATTGGTACCCTTTTCCAGTGGCCATGGAAGATGTATTTTGTGTGCCCCTGATGATCTCTTATAGCACCCCCAAAGCTAGCTTCCCTCAGATTGCCCTTAGAAGCTCCATCAATGTTTACTTTGAAGAAGCCCTGAGGAGGGGGCTGCCATCTACTGGCCTCTGTGTTAATTGTTCTCACTTCCTTCCTTATTCCTTGAGGATTGATAGATTGAAGACCCAAATTAAGGATAATAATCTCCTCGTGAGGTAGCAGAGGATTCGTGGGAATTGACCTCATAAGGCTCTTAACTATTTCTTTGATATATTTTAGAATTTCATTGATTATGTGTTGTGGCTCACTAGCTTTATTTATGAAGATCTGCCTATTGTGTTCTTTCCAAACATTCCAAATGGAAAAGCTTGGTACTAGCATCCATGCTTTGTTGATGGTCTCATTCTCTAAGAAGTTCTTCCTCTAGTTTTTCAGAGTGTTGGATATGCTGAGACTGTCCCTGTCAGCTTTTCTGAAGCTTGAGGCCACCCAGTCCCACACCTTAGTAGAAAAAGAGCAGAG
>APFE030155133.1:3457-17872 GCA_000404065.3 Pinus taeda
CTAGAGGGATGGGTTATCGCTTCCGCACCCTTGACTGATAAGCTGCCTTGTGTGATTTTATCCTTTGAAGTAATTTAGTCATAGTTTAGCATTTGTCTACCCTTGTATTTTCTTAACACTATACTACAAAACATTACTCTTGAGTAAATAGCTGCCTCAGACTGAGTACACTCTTGAAATAAAAAGTTGTCCCTGGGTTGACAATTAATGTGAGGTAATTAGGTGTTAAAAAGACCCTTTTTATCACTCGACAGTGGCACGCTTCTAACATCGCAGAGATATAGAAGTCAGAGGCATAGAGGAAGAAAGATGAGGCCTAGCTGCACATCACACAGTTGGCAGAAAAGAGAAGGAAGGAGGCAGTGATAGTAGAATTATGGGCGGCGTGGGACGCTGCACAAATAGCAACTGAGAAGGAAAAGGCCATAGCAGCAACAAAAACACAAGAGGCAACCGCGAAGGCATGCGAGGGCCAAATGTCACCTTCGCATGGGTAGTAAGTAGAGGAAGAAGAGGGAGGCATGGACCCACAAACCGCATTAACATTGTTGAAACACCATCACCTAGCCAAGCGAATAGGGTCGTGCAAGAAGGTCAAAGCATTGAATTTGTGTATTGACCTGATCACCCTAACTGAGGGTGATCTGAATGACATCAGTGAGACAGTGTGTGATGTCACCTCCGAGGCCCTCCAACATTTCATGTAGGAGAACCAGATTGTGTTGGGGGCCCTCAGAGTGCGGCTATAAGAGTTGCAGATGTGCACCCCTCAGGTTCGTAGCCTTTCAACCAGCCTCGTAGTCAGAACAATGACAGCAGAATAGATTATGTGTGCTTAGGTGATGAATAACCTAGTGCTACCAAAAAGGGAACTAGTGACAACAAATGAAGTCGACAGGCTTATAATTAACACGCTGAAGTGCCTCGGCATCAACCTTGTTGCACTCCTATGGGACACCTTATATGTTTTGTAGGATTGGATAACTACAAAACTACGGGCTAGGGAGAGTCATGCACTGCAAATCATTAGTGAGCAAAAAATCAATATGGAATAGTTAAGCTTGCAGCGCAATGAAGTGGTGTTACAGAATCGATAGTTGGTACAGGTCATAGATGAAGCTTGTCAAAGCATCCTAGGGCTAGCCATCCCAGCAGACACTCCAGCAGAGGTGAGCATCCACATGTTAGCAGTAGGGGTGCATGAGGCGTGGGATAAAATGACAAAGGTTCAGCTCAAGCTGAACCTTTAGATCATTAAGCTGTGCTTAAAGGTGCAATCGTCCAACCCTCCGAAAGTCAGAGAACAATGTGCTAGAGCTATCATAGCGGGACTGGATGAAATTGACATTGCAATGCGAGACTACACCAACATGTTAGAAGAATGATTTGAGGTCCTCACAAATCTGTAGGAGAACCCCAACATCCAGCGCTTAGAGACAGAGGCATGATAAGTCCAATAGTAGTATGGCAGCATGAAAGGAACTACGCAGATAGTGGCCCTCACCTAGAGGCTCGCCTAGATGAAACAAGCCAAAGTCCTGAAAGAACAAGTGGATGCAGCACGACACAAGGAATTAGTCCTAAAGGAACATGTTCAACCTTGGATCAATGAGGCCTTCACCTTCACAACAGAAATTGAAGGCAAGCTCGCACACATGCAGGGGATGCACACACTAATGCAGAGGAGCACTTCTAACACAGTGGTCTCAGAACAACACATGCAACAGATCCAACAGGCAACAACTGAGTCTACTGGTGACCTTGGTGCAATTCGAGCACAGTTGGAGGGACTCCACGCAAAGATCTCTACGTTGAAAGAGTGACTCGAGGGCAAGTCACGATGTTTGTGTTGGACCTGTTGGGCACAGAATCCCCCCAAGGCAAGTTTAGGGGCTCAAAGCCCAAGTTTTGACTAAATCTTTTCGTAAAAGCTCCGTGAATTGTGGGCATGGGGTGCAAAATTATAATAGAGTCACAGGGTTGTTTGCCCTTGTTTTCATAATGTAATGTTGGCTAGATAGACCTACCCACGGTCTATGAACCATGGGATTGTATAAATAGAGCAAGGCTCTAAGTGTATAAGATAACTAATAGAGGAGAGAATAGAAGAAGAGAAGAAGTCTAAGTGATTGAGTCGAAGTGTAAAGTGTGTCTCTGGGTCATCAAGTAGGAGAAGGCTCTGCAACTAAGTCTGCAGAGGCCTAGTAGTCTGCAACTAAGTGTGCGGACCCTTGCAGCTAAGTGCGCAGGATAGTTTGAGTCTATAACTATTGGGAGAATTAATAACGAGAAGTTTTACTACATTTCTATGTATCTTTTCCTAGTTTAATGCATGATTGGATATAAGTTTCAAGTATACTATTTATTTACTGCACGAACCTGTATGAATGTTTTTGTTTAACTAATTATAACTTAAGACATTCAAGGAGGCAAAGGTAATTAACTAGTACTAGAAGATAAGTAAGATCTTGGGTAATAGCGCAGAGTGCGGTGCGGGATCTCCACAGCCCTTGGTTAGGGTTGCACGAAGGAAATGTATTAGACTGTGAGGAATGGGAAAGTGCGCAAAGAAACCCGCACATGGGAACAAACAGTGGACCAGTTGAACCTCTTAGACATTTCAAGGGTTTGGAAACCTAGTTCATCACTCTCCCATACAACTTTGGGTGAAACCTCAGTCTCTGCTCCGTGGACTATTGCTAAAAGGGCTAGTAGTAGATGGATTTGTTTAGCTACTTAACTCTAAACCTCGGTCAGGTCCCAACAAGCCAACAAAACATCAGCTTGCTTAAGTTGGCTAAGATCCAGAGTCAGCGAGATATCTTGTTGTGCACTTTGGGACAAACAACAGTAGACAGTGCAGCCTCTACTGGCAAGGGAGCAAGTGTACCTCCGAGATCACTTTCAACTATGCTCAATACACTTTGTATGAAGAAGAAAACTCAAGTTACCCTCCATTTTTGTTATCTTTCAAAATCTTCAGCTGCAATGTTCACAACTGTTTGGTTGATTCCTGTGTGGCATCCAATATCATGTTTCTCTCCATCACTAAAAGGTTCAATGCATAGTGGAGCGAGACAAATGCGCGAATCATCCAACTTGATTGGACATCGATATCATTCATTGGTGAATTATGAGAACATTATCATTTGACTATACCACGATAGTCAAGTGCACCAATGTATCAACATAGTGGTTGTGGACATTCCGGAAGTGTATGGTCTATTACTAAGTAGGGATTGGTCCAATAAGGTGGATGGATATTTTTCTACGAACTGGTCTCACATGTGGCTTCCACACAAGGGAAAGTGCAACCAAATCTCAGTGGAATCCGAGAGGTACATGAAGCATAATATCACCCCCATCAATGGTGAGAATGAACCATTAACTCTCGCATAACTCATGTTCGGAAACTGCCTCCTTGAGACAATGTTGGGGTGTTATCCTACACAGCGAGCTCCAACCCCATAAGAAACACAGTTGGGACTCCTTCCTTGCCCAACTGATGGTAATGAAACTTGTACAACATGTTTTACCAATAGTAGTAGTAGTAGCAACAGTACTAGCACATTAAGCAGTCTGTGTATAGATTAGTTGTGGACTTTGTACTTTGATGAATCAAAGACACAGGGTGGCTCAAGATCCAGGTGTGCTCTGATCAAAACTTGCAACATGAAACATCTGGTGTCAAGATTCTTGGATTTTGAGTGCATGAACAATGTAGAAAAATATGAAGCACTCGTGTTGGGCTTGCAGAAGGCCATCAACCTCAAAGTGGTCATGCTTAAAGTGGTAGGTGATTTTGAGATAGTGGTATGGCATGTACATGACACCATTCAGTGTTTATGACCACATCTAGAAAACTAACAATGATCTGAAAATGGAATGTACTTGTTTAAGGGTGCAAGGTATCCATTTCCCATAATTGCAAATGTGAGCTATACACTCCAAGTGACCTCTAAAAAGGTGAAAACTTTGTATTTCTTATACAGAGATAGACTGTAGGGGAATTCACCGAACATGTCACCTCTAAAGAGAGGATGAGTTCCAGAGGCTACTTGGCCCTCTACAAGCTCTGCCTAAAGAAATAACAAAGTAAACACTTAGAAGTCTTTGACATACACATACTTGAAGTTTGATGTCTTACGGAATAACACAAATAACTTTCTACAGCTAAATAGGTGATTATGTGTGTATGCAAGTTATGTATATTTGTTGTTTAACACTTTATATCAGTTTTGTTTAGCATATCATCTTCAGCAAATAAAGACATCAAAATGATAAAGCAGTTCACCCCTTCTGGGCTACATCTGTTCGACCAAGCCTCTCAAACTAGGCTTGTCCTCTTGTATTAAAAATGCTACAAAGGCTAATACAAGAATATGAGTGTCTTAAAAGACATATCTGACTGTAAATAAAGAATCAGAAGATAGGAATTAGCTAAACATGCTCTTTCCCAAGCACTAAACAGTGAAATTGTACCTTATATAGTACTTTCCCCAATTGGCCCTAATGGCTCTTTAAACTTGCATGGAGAATTTCGAGGTGAAGATGACCTCAACTGGTTTTGAAACCTCTGCCATTAGACTCATAAGGTCGAAAATAGAAGACATAAGCTTTTGAATCACCAAAAATCAATGAACATAGCCCCCAAACAACTCAAGCACTGAAATGGCCCTGGTGGCCCTAAAAGCTTCCCTGAATCTAAATAGTGAGAATAATGCCTCAACAGGAAAAACGAGCTATAGAAATGGATTCAGAATGTTGAAAGCCTTTAGGAATGACCTTCTTTCTGCATTCAATGGTTGTACAATTTCGAATGCAGCTCCCAAACTGATTTGGCTCTAGTGGCTCCTAGAACTTGCACGAAGCTAAAACACTTGCAAACGACCTCAGATGGTTTTGAAACCTATGGCAATGGCTTAAGAAGGTCAAAGAGACCCAAAATAAAAAACAAATTCCTCCAAAAAGGACTTTCCTAGACAAAGTTATGGCTCATTAAAGTTTCTCCAGTCTGCGCTAGAAAAACTCCAGTTAAAATTGGTTAACTGCTAGTTAACCCCGACAAATAGGCAATTCCGCCATTTTTGAAACAGTCTGCCAAAAACTCTGCCAACTTGATTGTTAGTTAACTGCCAATAAATCCTGCATGTGACCGAAAATCTCGGCCTGGTGGTTTGCATTGGAGTTCGCGCCGGCGGTTAAGGGTTTAGGCCCATGGTTTTGGGCATGAGGACACATTATAAGGGGGTTGGCCCTTAGGGGCTGGGCCCCTTCATTTCCCGCCTTACATGAAATCAAATGTTAAGAAACATTTGTGCTGCCCACATAATAAGATTCAAGCGTGAGGCGCAACGGTAAGTCTTGGCATTCCTTCAGCATTAGTTGCGGGTTCCAACAACGAACCTGCCATATAGGATTTTAAAACATGCGGCCATGTGCTGATGTCCTCCCCCGACCACGTGGCAATTTTTGATTCACTGCCCGAAAGGAATATTCCCTGGAATATTCCAAGGAATATTTTGAGGAATATTTGTTTTTTTTTTGGAAAAAATTCAAAAATTAAGAGTCATTGGGCGATTTTGTTTTTGGCATAACTTCTGCATACGATGACCGTTTTTCAAACCGTTTACACTGTCGGAATCAAGAGGATGAGATCTATCCAGTCATTTAGGTTCAAACCAGTTCTAAGCACTTTCATTTTGACCATTTTACGACACATGGTCCTGAGCTCCTGATCAACCAAGAAGAGGTATGGCGACTAATCTCAAGCTTCCAAGCATTTAATATCATTGTTGTGCCACTTAGGCATAATGCGGCTGCCAATGCACTAGAAAATGCAACCTCAAGAATGTCACCAATTAGGGATAAATTTACTATTTAATTTTTTTACAAAACATCTATCTTGGAAAACATAACTAACTTACGTGTGTTTAATGATGACCAACAAATACTACATTTTATGAACAACACTGACGTTTTCAAAGATGCAACAATATGATGACAAGCACGAGCACTCTCTGCAAATATTATTTGATGACATGAAAGGCCACATTATCACAAAATGTGTGGTGTCACTGGAAAAGCTATATGACTTGCAAGAGCAGTTCCAAGGGTCAAGAAACAGCAAGACCAATAGTTCCACCATGAGCCACGAACTGATAAACCTAGGAATAGAAAAGGATCCAAAGTTTGTTAATCTTGGCACATGTTATACACAGCAAGAATGGCAAGCCTTCATCCACTTGTTCAAACAGTACTAAGATGTGTTTGCATGGATCTATGATGACTTGAAAACTTATGACACACGGATCATCCAACATATCATCCCAATCAAGGAAGGGGTCAAGCCATATAAACAAAAGATGAGAAAAGTATATCTGTCACTTGAACCCCTCATACAGAAAAAGTTTACTAAATTGTTGGATGCATGACTCATATATAAAGTTCATCATTCCACTTGGGTCTCCAACCTTATACCTGTATGAAAGAAGTCTGGGGAAATCCGCTTGTGTGTCGATTTCCAGAAAATTAATCATGCCTCGGACAAAGACAACTACCCCATGCCATCTATGGACCATATTTTGCAAATAGTATCTAGGGCAAAGATGTTCTCTCTGCTTGATGGTTTTTCAAGATACAATCAGGTTCTGGTAGCATAATCTAACAAACTCAAAACTACTTTCCGTACCAAGTGGGGTACGTTTGCATATAGACAATTGCAATTTGGGCTTGTAAATGCAGGCACAACATTTCAGTGCACTATGGAAATCGCCTTTCGTGAACTCATTGGGCAAAGCGTGGTGGTATACCTCAATGATGTGACTATGTTCTCAAGAAGATGAGAAGATGACATACGCCATCTGAAGAGAATTTTCAAGCGATGCCGAAGATTTGGGATTTCCCTGAATCCCAGAAATATTGTATTCTTCATGTCAGAGGAGAACCTCCTCGGAAACATTGTTTCCAAGAGTAGGATCAAGGTGGATTTGAACTGGGTCCAAGAAATCACATGGATTCCTCACCCAGTCAACAAGAAAGCTATGCAATCCTTCTTGGGCAAGATAAACTTCCTCCGAAAGTTTATCTCAGATTATGCCGAAATAGTCAATCCCATGCTAGACATGATTAAGAAATATGTAGTGTACAGCTGGGGCAAGAAAGAAAAGCACACATTTGCTAAGATTAAGCAAGCCATCGCCAAAGCACCCGCACTTTATAGCCTAGATTTCAAAAAATATTTCCTGCTATACACCTTCGCGTTCGATAACTCACTAGCTGCAGTACTCACTCAAAAAGACAAAGCTAATGATGAATGTCCCATCTCTTTCATGAGTGCAAGCATGCAAGTATCAAAGCTTAACTACCCTACCATTGACAAACATGCTTATGTAATTTACAGGGCGGTGAAACACTTTAGGCCTTATTTTCTTATGAACCATTGCATATTATTCGTTCCCCACCAAGTAGTTCATACATTTCTAGTACAACAAGAGCTGGAAGATTGACGTGCGAACTGGATGGCAGGTTTGCAAGAATATGATATTGAAATCAAGCCAGCACACAGAATCAAAAGACATGGACTTGCAGACTTGCAGCTGAAGCAGTGCATGCTCTAGAGAAGGAAGAAGATCTCCCTAGTTAGGAGTAAGAGATTGAAATGTATGAAATAAGGTGAGAAAACCCCACAGAAAATTGAACCTCTTGGTACCTATATGTATGCCAGTACCTTGAGAATGGCACCGTACCCTCTCACTTTTCTACTAGATAGACAAGGGAATTGTGCCTAATAGCCATTGCATATCAGTGGGTGCACAGAGTGCTTTACAAAAAGCATAGCAATGGAATTTTTCTCAGGTGTCTTGAGGCACAAGAGTCAGAGAAGGTACTTCAATATCTGCATGACGGACCCGTCAGGGGTCACTTTGTGGGAAATACCACGACACAGAAGGTTATGCAAGATAGTTTTTACTAGCCCACATTATTCAAGTATGTGCATGCCTATGCCTACAAATGCTCGGTCTATTAGAGATGCGTCGGTAGAACACATAGATCAATAGCCCCACTACACTATATTGCAGTGATTAAACCATTCCAACCGTGGGGCCTTGACATTATTGGGGAAATTTTCCCTCATTCGTCAAAGAAACGCTCCTATATCCTAACAACAACTGACTACTTCACACAGTGAACAGAGGCAGTTCCGTTCAATAAAGTGAATGACCAAGAGGTCATCAGCTTCCTCCAGTAGAGTATCATCTCACGCTCCAGTGTTCTAGTATCACTTGTTTTTTATAATGCAACTTATTTTTCATCTTTGAAACTATATGAATTTGCATTACATGATGGTTTTGTGTTAAAGCACTCATCAAATTACTATTTTCAAGGAAACGGTATAGAAGAGTCTACAAATAAGAACCTCATATGTATAATCAAGAAGACTATTTTCTCTGAACAATGTAACTAGCATACCACCCTCACAAATGCACTATGGGCTAACCATGTAACACCTAAGCCCTCTCTGAACACCTCACTGTACTTCCTGGTCTACGGTAAAGAAGCCATCCTCCTACCAAATATCTACTTGCCTACTCTTCAGCTTTCCCAAGAATCCCAAAGCAAGCTTTTTCCATCTAATTCGGCATAGGATGGATGCTCTCCATAAGCTCAAGGAAGAAATGATGAAAGAAAAATAAAAATTCATACTCCACCAGAACCGTACAAGAGGTGGTTCGATAAGAAGTCCTTAGGGAAAGCTAGGTTCAATGTGGATGACTTAGTTCTAAAATGGAATAAATCCTATGAAGACAAAGGCAAACATATGAAGTTCAAGTCCCTATGGATTGGCCTATACATAGTTCATGAGAAGCTTTGACCATACATGTATCGTTTGTGATCACTCGATGGGAAGATTGAAAACCTTCCCGTCGATAGCCAAGATCTCAAGCATTATTTCCAATAGATTGATTCGTGCTTGTGCCATGTACATAGTCTACTTGCTGCTTGTTGTTTTCATTCAGTTCATTTTTCTTTTTGCTTTTGATTTTGCTTTGTTTGATTTTTCTTACTATTTTTGTTCACATTCATTTGGTTTGACTGATATATTATTATTTTTGTTTCCAGAAATAAGTGATTCCAACCACTACGTTCTAGATTTTGAATAGAGTATGTGGCTTAAATTTGAAGATACTCGTGACACTACAGCACTTGGCTAATCTTGTTTCCATTTTCTCTCTTCTTGGTTACAACCTTTGGCCGATGAAGTCTTGATGGAAAATACGAACCATCTGTAAGGCAAGCTTTGGTCTAGTCGTGAACCTATGTCCACACTAGGAAGCCCCATGCTTGTACTCAACTTTCTGCTTTGTGTGTTGAAGCTAATCCAATTAGTAAAAACAAAGAAGGGGAAAATCTAAAAAAGAAAATCTATGTCAGAGGTCCTACATTCTTCGATGAAGGAACAACCTCTTCTTCTGTCAATAAGTCAGGATTCATCTTCCACCCCAAAAATAAATAAGTTCCTATGCA
Source organism: Pinus taeda (assembly GCA_000404065.3). Taxonomy (NCBI): domain Eukaryota; kingdom Viridiplantae; phylum Streptophyta; class Pinopsida; order Pinales; family Pinaceae; genus Pinus; species Pinus taeda. The sequence continues at coordinate 12,986 of APFE030155133.1, forward strand.
TAGTTCTCTTAAAAAATACAAAGACAAAAGAAGAGAAAGGCTTCCTGCACAAAGAGGTGAAGCATGCAACTCCACCAAGGTACTGATCAGGCTCAGTGGTAGTGGAGCAATGTCTGTGTTCCCACGTAAATCCATCAGGGTATTGTCCAGGGCTGCTAGCAGTGGAGCAACACCAGAGATAAAAACTTATACTCTGAAAAACTTCAACTCGCATGCTAAACTACCCTTCCCAGATTCAAAACACTGAGATCTAAGCTGAACTTTTGATTGTGTTTGATTGAGTTGCAAGGGGTGAACCATGTATGTCCATGGGGTAAGTGGGGAAACTGATGTAACATGCATAGTGATTCAATACTCCCCGAAGGACCAAGACCCTATTCTAGAAATGAACCAAAAAAGAGAAGTTGGAGTTCTACCAGTGTGTCGCCAAGTGTTATAGCAGCTACAACCACCCTCAAAAATTTTGGCCTACACCAATTTTGAAGCCTCCCTTGGAGAGTTTCACTTGATGACTACACACACTCAGGTTCACTCCGTGTGCTCATGCGAGTCTTTACATTCACCTAGCTTGTTTTTTGCACTCAGGTCTGCATATTTATGTCTAAGTCATGCTTGCGACCTTTTTCTGGTTATGCTCAAAGTCTTTTCTTCGTATGTGTTTGTTGTGTTCACCATGAAAGCATCTGTCACACTCACACACAGAGTCACATTCAATATCGCGCAAGCGTTGTCTTGATCATCAATGATCAATCACGAGTGTTGCACTTGTCGATTACAATGTCGGTCGGTCATGTTAAACATGTGTGTCTAGGTGGTTTGGTCATTTCATCCTCAAGTCATGCGAGTGTGTGTCTGTATGATTGGTTATGCATCTTTCGACTATTCACACACTTAGTCATTTTTTATGAAGTTCTGGCGACCAGAATCCTCACTAACAGCCAAACCATCACCCTTCTTTCGACTCGATCGATTTTCAACTAGAATAGTGCAGAAGTATCAAGTTATTTATTTCAAGTTGTGATGCCTGCAAGAAATTCAATCATCTCTCATGCTAGCCACCTAAACAATCGACCGAATGTTCATCTAAAAAATTGCACAGTTCTCATGAGCATACCTCCCACTACCCATCAGTCATATCAACTTAGAAATTGTATAGATATGATCATCAAGTTGACCTCCTAGCCTTAATGTGATTTTCCCACCCAGTAGCTCCAAGTAGCAAACTGCCTCTTCCCTCCAGGAATTATGCAGTTTCTGCTGCTAGTGACCTGAGCAACCAACTAGCAGTTCCCTCTAGGAATTGCGCAGATCTAGCTGCTAGTGACCCCAATAGCCAACTAGCAGTTCCCTCTGAGAATTGCGCAAATCTAGTTGCCAGTGACCCCTGCAGCCAACTGGGAGTGCCCTCAAGGAATTGCACAGATCTGGCTGCCAGTCTCCTGGGTAGTTCCCCAGAAAAACTTGGAATCCCTGCATGTTGACCCTCCCTACAGCCCAGCTCGATCCCTCTAGACAATTGAGCCTGGATGTCTAGCCCTGACTGACTGCTCGTTCCAAAAAATGCGTAGATCATGCTTGCATTGCCTTCTGGCAGCCTGGACTGTTCCTCCCAAAATTTGTTCAATTTTGCCTCCCAACTGAGCTAGACCTTACAGACAGTCACTGTCGACTCACAATGACTTTCTCCATCCCTCGGTGACTCTTGTGAAGTTTTCATCAACAATTACCTAGAGCCATCATCCCGCATCACAACCCTCCTTCCTCTCCCGATCACTTGCATTCGAATGATCATGTGTTATGGTAGACTAGGAGATTTTGGATTTGATGTCGTCTCATCATGAGTGACTATAGGTACAGGTACACCAACAAACATGTCAAGATGATCAACGGGATGAATAAGGGGACCACATGCAAATAGACACGTTCACCAACAGACAAACAAACGACACATGTGAAGTGGACCAGCACGATGAACATGCACCTTCGCGAACAAGTGATCCTGTCAAGCCTTCCACCATGAAAGCAAGAAACAACATGCTAAAGATTCATCAAGTGAACCAAGGACCATTGAAGACTCTGTGCACTTCACCATGCACAAGTGAAGCTATGGTACACCATGAAGACATCCATCACTCAACAACACTCTAGCTTGACATGCACTCAGTAGCAGCACGAATATACCAGTATTGTAATATCAAGTCATGTCAAGTCAAGTCATGAATCATGTTTCCCACATGTCCAATATGGGCTTGTTGTTAACCAATGTGATGTAACGTAGAAGTCCAATAGACCCACTTGTTTAATATAGAGTCATGTAAGTCAGAAATTCATGGAAGTCAAATAGTCATGAGGGTAGTCAAACAACCACAAGGGTCAGTCTCACCCTTGGCTATAAATACCCCCCTCATTTTTACATGAAAGGACTTTTCACCTCAACTCCTCCCACATAGGCAAGAGAGTTGATCATCTTTTATTTAAGGAGTAAGTAGTGGCTCCACTCGGTGATGGGGTTAGTGATGTATGGTGTAACAATGTGTCTTGCAACTTTCGTTTAATTCAGAAGCATGTTAATAAGCCAAAATGTTTTCACACGTATTGCATTTGTTGTAAGACTGATCTTTAACACTTGTAATGCATGTTTCTTTAACCGTGTGTTTTACATCTGAAATAATTCATTTGTTGTAATGCATAATCTATTAATGGAAATGTGTTGTAAATGTTGTTAATTATGTCCCCTCCATGTCGACTTCTCTGCCGAACATCAGACAAACCCTTCACATGAACCTTCTTGTAACAACTATTGCACTCATCTCATACTGATCTGTGAGTGTTATACGTGTTATCTTCCCTTGTATGTTGTGAATACGACATCCAAGTGGACTTCTCTGCTTGAAGCTATGTATGTCATTTGGGTTGTGTGTTCCTAGCCAAGTTGGGACTGATCCCTTTCAACCTCGAACTCACCTTCATGTATATCCCCTCACAGTGAAAGAACCATTGACATAAGTACACTTACACTCACTGGGCATGTGAACCTCACTTCAAAAAGCCAAAGTGAGCCACTCTCCTATGCTGACAAGCAAGAGTTGAGGAATATCCTTACGACAATGGCAATCGGGCCACCATACCAGATGGGACTCCCACACCAAACGGTGTGATGTCTAGTTGGGACATCACAACTGGGTGATCCCTTGAATGTTGGTGGGTCCAACACTGCCAACATTTTTGGCACTAGAAGGAGGGAAGCTAGTTTTACATGGCTAAAATTCCTCTTACACTCATTCAACAAACATCTGGTCAAGGCAGTAACTCGCACTCTCCCTCACTGACATGCGACTCAGCGGTTGGTTACTCCTCACCTCCTAGTGTTGAGAACGAGACTTCAAATGAACACCTTCACTCTGTTCACCCCATCACTCTCCATTTCACAAAATAAGTCAGACTAATCCTACATAGAAAGCATTTTCCACATGTAGCGAGGAAGCCAAAGGCCACTACCACAAGTGTTCTTGTATCGTCAGTCGAAGAAGCAACCCTGGCCACACTTGAAGGTCTAGGAGAAGCTATCAAAGATGAAAATAAATCTCCGATCCTTTGGAAAAGTGAATGAGGAACTCTTCTGATCTTGAGAAGTTCACTGATGACAAGTCCCCAGCTATGCCACTCAAAGAGTTGGGAAGCCTCAAGATGGAGGGAAAAAGAAACTGAAATATTTCAATCAGAGGTTCCCAATAGACACTAAGCCTCATGACTCCATCACCACAGATTACAACACATCCGCATTGCCAACCAACAATACGGAGTTTGTTAAGCCAGCTGCGTGACAACCGCTATTGGAAAATTGTGAAGAGGCTATCAGTGTTGAGAAAGACTTGCATGCATTTGGAGTAATCAAGGATGATCAATCGACAGAGGACTCCAAGGATGCGAGTAGGAATTCCCAAGCAGCAACAAGCAATGGTAGAGATAAGGAAGTAACTGACATTGAGACCCTCACTCGTCTTGTCAATAGCTTGTCCACTGAAATGTCTGAACTCAAACAATGTGGATCAGATACATTTGAAAGTAGTCACCCACCTAGAAAGAGATAGGAAAGAAACACATCAATCAATGGCCAGTTCATTCCAAAACCTGCACAGAAGCCTTTGTTCCAACCTTGTGAATGTCGCATCCGAGTGGACTTCTCCGCTGAAAGCTATGTATATCCTTTGCATTGTGTGTTCCTAGCCGAGTTGGGACTAATCCCTTTCAACCTGGAACTAACCTTAACGTTTTTTCCCTCACAATGAAAGAACCATTGACATAAGTATACTTACACTCACCAGGCACGCGAACCTTACTTCATGAGGACAAAGTGAACCACTCCCCTGTGCTGACAAGTAAGAGTCGAGGCATATCCTTAAGACAATGGCAATCAGGCCATCATACTAGATGGGACTCCCAGACTAAACGGTGTGAGGTCTAGTTGGGACTTCATACCGGGGTGATCCCTTAAATGTTGGTGGGTCCAGCACCATCAATAGGTTCCTATGCTCAACTCTCAAGGAAATCATCATAGATATTTTTGTGTCTTAGTGAATAGATTTTTTAGCCACCTTCTTTGGCTCTGTCTAAGTTCGCTATGTCAGTCAACAATGTTGTTTTCTACTAGGTTCTATTGGACTCCTAGTTCTACTTAGGGACCTTTTATTTTACCAAGGTTGGGAACTTTGTCCCAACCAAGATCTCATTGGCATCATGATAACCCCATAAATTTTGTACATCATTTTTGCTAATATGAAGTTCTTGAGTTGATTAAAAAATGAAATATAATATAATATGACAATTCTATCATTATCCAATACATGTTAATAAAAAATAATTTTTTTTTTTACTTAAATATAAAAG
>APFE030155138.1:0-24945 GCA_000404065.3 Pinus taeda
AAGCGTGATTTTTAGTGGTTTTTTATTAGGTCAAAAGGTGATGGAGATGAAACTTATGGTGTAAAGACTCGACACAAAATCACTATAAAGATGCACTTAAGATGACTAACTAATCTTTTCTCTTCAATGAAGTTCTAGCTAAGAAAGAGTTGGAGGATGCAAATACTTCAAAACACAAATCTTTTCTTTAACGATCAAATCAAAAGAAGAGTATTCGTTTTAATGCACTCAAAAACGAGATAACTAATTACTTCCACAAGAATTTATCTTTTCATTCGAAAACTCAAATGCTACTAAGAACAAGCTTTTTCAAAAGAGACCTTTCATTTTTCATTAAAAAACATTTCAAACTATAACTAAAGCAAATCTTTAAGAAAACTATTGAATGAAGCAAACTTAAGATCTACAAACTAACAAAAACCCTATTTGAAGTAAAAAGCTCACAAAAGTCTTTTTGAGGATGTTTTACTTGGTCACAAGCAAACCAAGGACTGATTTGTTCAGAATCACAAATAAGTCAAGAACAACCAATTTTGTATTCCTTTTTAAAATGAAAATCCAAACTTTCAATCACAAGCTTATCAAAGTTTTGTAAAGAGAAAACTCAAAGCGGATTTCTCAACAAGGGGAGATTTCAAAAATGGTCAGACTCTCAAGAAGACTGGTAGACACTAAGGTGATCTGAAGTTTCTACAGCCTCTAAGCTCAGAGCCACTACACAACCAAATCGAAAAACAAACCCAACAAGCAAAACTTCTAGGAATTTCACCTAAAACCCTAATGCTAATGAAATTAAACCAAGGAAAGATTTCAACCAGTCACATGCAGGTATGGGCAGAGGATAACCACTAGAAAAACAAAATAAAACTAACTGAAAGAGCAAAAGTCAAAATTTTCAAAAATTTAGCAGGGTACGTAGGTGCAGAGTTCACCCAGGTGCGGGTACGCTCTGTGCACAAAAACAAAGTGCGTACAAGTACGCACTGTGATATAAGCGCAGGCTGTGGACTTCAACTAAAGTAATGAAAAAGAAAAAACAAAGCTAAATCAACTAAGTCTACCCAAAGCCACACACAACAAGCCAAAAACAGAAACAAAAAGGCAAGTTTCTCAAGTCAAAGAAAATCGAGGAAAACAATCAAGTCCCCAGTGGAGTCGCCATTTTGTCACGCGGAATTAGTCGATCTTGCAGACAAGACAGACCTTCCTAGAATCTAATGAAGACCTAATGACAAACAAACCAACCAGACACTATCTTTCTCTAAATACGCTTTATAAATAATGGGAAACAAATGTGTTTAAGGCCTACCTCACATCCAACGCAAGTTCGGAGATGCCTTCGCTCCTTTGATCCAAGTAAGTTCCTTTGTCGCAAACCTGCAAGCACAAACAAGGCAAATGATTAAATAGCACCTGAATATCCAATATTATAAAACATATTTAACATGAAAGTCAAGGAGTCCATGAAACAAATAACATGAGATACTTGTTGAGAAAAATGAGCTTGATTGTATTAATTCAAAAGAGAAGAACCTTACAACCTTTGCCTTGATGCTGTACAGGCTCCTCCCATGGTCCAACAAGAAGTCTCCTCTACTTTGACAAGCTTCACTCACTCCCCAATGAGGCCAAAAAGGTATGTGATCTCTCATCTTAAGCTCAAATAGGAAGTCTTGATTTCACTAGCATTTACCCTCAAAAGTTCAGCTTCTAACCTCTCTGGCCACTGACCCAATGCCTCAATTTATAGTGCAATGGAGATCAGTTACCGGCTCCTCCTTCAAAGGGATAGAGTCCTCCTTCAAAGGGATAGCTCCTCTCAACAAGGGATTAGTTCCTCCTATGATGGGATGCATGAACCACTTGGAGCGAACAATCCACGTAACAAATGCTTCTAGAAAACTCTAGAATTAACCCAAGATGATTTTTTTAAGATAAAGATTGTGCCTTTTGACTTTTACAGGGGTACGCACCCTCCCCTTTACATACAAAGCGTATAAGTATGTAGATAACTTGAACAAAAGGTGCGGGCCTGCAGGCAAAAGTAAGAGAAAGTGCGGAACCAGAGTTACAATGCTTTTTTGATGTCTTTCTCTCTTTTCTCAAGCTTGTTTTGAAGAGCTGAGGTTTAAGACTTGCTTAGGAAGCTGGTATAGGTGATGATAGGCCTACACCAACTGCAAATAATCAAGGTGACGATATTTTTGTGTAACACTCCCCTCAATTCAATCTCAATAGTTTTCCCATAGTCATGTCACAGGGCCTAACCTTTATTAGCTTCATCACAGAGTTTTTTATAAACATAGAGATTGATATCTTTAGTCTATGAGCATAATTTCATTATTGTATGGGAAGGTTCCTCGGTGGAAAGTTATTAATAAATGAGTAGGTTCTTCAGACCACAAGCTTCCTAGTGGTATTTCTCATCCTTAAGCAAACCATTACTCAATCTCAATAACTTTAATTCAATCATCTTTTATAACGGCGGTCCCTTGTTTCAGAGAGAATCACATATCTAAATCAGGAGAGCAATCTTATTATGACACGAGAAGATTCTTCAGTGGAAAGATATTGATGAATCAATAGGTTCTTCATACCACAATATTCCCAATGGTTTCTTTTGTCCTAAGGCAATCCACTCTTAATGGTTTCTTTAGCCCTAGACAATCCACTACTCAGTTACAAGAGTAGGAGAGCTCAATATGAAAATATGGGAAGGTTATTCAGCTGGAAAGCTACAAATAAATTAGTAGGTTTTTTAGACCACAATATTTCCAGTGGATTCCTAAGGAAAGCCACACTTGGTGGTTTCTTCAATTCTCAAGAAACCACAAGAGGATGAGAGTAAAACATGGGAAGGTTCCTCAGCTACAAAATCTACCATGGGAGAACAATGATCACCCTTGTTAGGTATTTATTTAGAGAGTAAAAGCACCAATGTTCCCAACCTAAGGCCATACTTCATGTTTCCTCAGCCACCCGAAGTACCTGAATATCTTTGTCTCTTGTTCAGTAGCTTCTTCAATCCACAAGCTTCCCAGTGGGTTCTTTAGTCTAAGGCAAACCACTCTTGGTGGCTTCATCAGTCCTTGGCAAGTCACTTCTCTCTATCCTCCACCAACAAACCCTATTGGCTTCTTCAGCTAATCTATTTTCAATATGAGTTCTCCCTCTATGTTGAATTTCCTTTTCCTATTCCCTTCCTCTTCGTGAGGAATATCTTCCTTTATTTTCCTCTGCACTGACTATGCCCCTTCTGAATGGAAGAATGTTACTATGAGCCTTGTAGCATCCCCTCTCTACCGTGTGACAACCATTTTCAGTCGCGTGGGCATACACCCATGCCACATGTCCTCAAGTTCAACCAAGGTGGTTATGTCATTTCTGAGTGGTGGTGGGGATGATGTTGTGCCAGCTCCCCTTCCAACACCCCCCCCCCCCCCCATATACCAAAATTCATGTTGGGTTTGAACTTCAATGTCCCCACTGCCAATAAAATCAATTGCCATTATTTTATTTTCCCTTTTTCCCTTATGAATTTATATAAGGTCAGCACGGTCCCTTTGTCCTCTTGACCAACTCCATTAATTGATATGATCAAACCAATTTAAAGCATACCTAACATCCGTTCATGGCTATCATAAAGCATGTCAAGCTTCCTTCAAATCCCAAGCAACCTCCTTCCTCAAACTCTGGAATCTATGTCCTAATTCTTGGGCCTTTTCAATTATAATCAAAGTATATGAAATATTTACAATGAAGGGGAATTAGCCTGGGGTTATCATATACCCCTCCCCCTTGGAGGAACATTTTCCTCAGTGTTCTATGACCGAAAACAAAATAGAACATGCTTTCAACCCAAGCACAATTGATTTGGAGATTTATATACACATCTTTATACAACATTTACAAGATTCAATTACATTTGCCTCAACCATCAAACAAAAATGAAATGTTGCCTGCATCCAATCAACCATTTCTTAATGGCCCTTTTGCAATCTTTTGGTGCTTCTGATGCACCTAATTCATCTTGGATTCGTTCCTATTCTCTGGAGTGTTTCTTGCCTCCAATATCCAAATTTTTATCCTTTCTCCTTCAACAAATAGTTCCCAACTCATTGTTTCCCGAGAAACCCCCAATGTGCTTCTGATTCCAATCAGACATCCTCATGACCCTTCAAAAACCAACATCATCATCCAACACCCCCCTTCTCTACGTCCCAGTCCCTTAGGCAATCTAATCCCCCTTCCATGCAGTACCTCACCTTCCAAGTTCAAGCATCCCCTTCTCTACTTCTCAATCCTTCAGGCAATCCATTCCTTGGCAAGGCTTCATCGCATCAAAAGTATTTCATAACCAAGGCAAATTCCCGCATTAACACTTTCATACTGCCCATAGCATGCTTCATGGTAATCAGTGGGAACTATTGGGTGTTATTGTTCCACAATGACCTTGCTCCTGAAATATTCAATTAGTGTGTCGCTACACACTCTGATATCTTCAAGATGTTTCTATTCACCTTGCATCCAAGTCCATTCACCCAAACCGAACAATTTCCATGCTTTCCTACATCATGGCACACAATTCTCCATAAAACTCATCATAAAATATTTGCAATAAATTTAAATCATACCTCATTGTCAGCTTCCAGGCGGAGAAAACCCCATTCCAGGTACTCTACCTATATGTATTGCAAAAGATAACATATGTGTCACATCATTTAAACAAGGATCCATTTTATGGCTAATAGACCTTTGATCATAGCCTTATGCATTTCCTCTTCCTAATGTAAACATAGGCGCAATGTGAGAGTTATAATCGCATTATATTACAACATAAATAAGATTGGGCTACTTCTTGCCCAATTGATTCATCACACAACTAGGAATCATGTTGGATAACTTCTCATGTCATCCATACACTAAGCAACTACAATCCTCCATCCTTCCACAAGAATGATTCATGACAAAACCTGTCAGTCACAATGGAATTCATATGGGTATATAAACATTAACATGATTATAAACATATCTTGTCTGTAAATAAAGTCAAGGTTCAAAGAAATTCCTTTGTGTCATTTTCACGACTGCCACAGCCCTGCCCATTATCCCATGGACCAAATCAGACCACTTGGTGGTCATACTTTTGTCCACCTAGTTATGGATAACATGCATTGTCAAATGCTAAAAGAAATCAAAGTCTAAATGTTAGATCCCTATAATACTAATGTAACCCCCTTATTGTTATTTTTGTTCCCATGTAGTCCCCATATTGTTATTATTGTGCCCCCTAGAAGCCCACTATTTTTATTGTCGTGCCCTTACATTATTATTGTTATGTAGGCTTTGATTATATTGTGACCCCTTAGACTACTATATATACCAAGGAGGTCTTGTCATTTGTATCATCCAATAATTGTTAATTTATGTGATGTAAATGAGGTTTCCCCCTCGAAGAGGCTAATTTTCAATTTATTTATCTATCTTTTCTTTTTTTGTGTGAATTGGTTGCATAACATTTGATATGAGAGCTTTAGATTCTAGAGTTTCGCTTCTTCAAACAGATCATCTTAGAATTTTTGCTATAACCTTTTTTATACAATGATTTAGAAGCTGAAATTTCGACTACGTGGAGCTGAAATATTGGTGAACTTCGTGTAAAATTTCATATCTTGGTTCACTATATTTTCTGAGATATGGTCCGAAGAACTTAGGGTTTTTGCATGCTCCAAAATTCAGTCTCAAATAGGTGACCTAGGGAAAATTCTCATAACTTTCTTTTTGAGCATAAGATTTGAATTTGATAATATGTGAACAAAATTGTACAAACTTTAGTTTCTCTTGTATCAATTTCAGGGCCAAAGGCTGAAACAATGACAAAGGGCATCCCATAAAACTTTGCTCTGCTGAACTAGTCCATAATAATGACATCGTGGGAGATTTGGCATAACTTTACCTTGAAGAATTCAACCTTGGTCTGACTTGTGGAATTGGAAATAAGACTCAAAGGGATACCACAAGAAGTAATTTCAAACCTTGGGAGGCTTAAATTACATAGCTACAACGGTTTCAAGATCAAGCTCCTAAAAGCAAGAAAAAGGTGTGTATTTTTTAAAAAAATTGCATAACTTTTGTTTGAAAAATGAGTTTAAAGTGATTCAAAGGGCATAGTGAAACATATATATCATTTTTTGATTCCAAAATTCCTTGAAAAAATAAAATGGATACACCTATTAAGCAACCAAAAATATCTACTATGATGCATGAAGAAGAGGAAGAAATACAACATGATATATCAAATTTACAAGACCAAATGCAACAAATTTCTCTCTCACATAGAGTAACAAAAAATGAGTTGGAAGCTAAGATGGATGGTTTAGAACGTGGAAGGTTTGAAGGATGGTTTAAAAGAAGACATGGAATTTTTAAATTAGACATGGATGCGATAAATATAAAGTTGGAATGGTTGAAAAAGTTGTTGTATGAAAGGCTTCCTAGTGGTGACACAGTAATCCATGAAAATCATGTTGAGGACAACATGAATATGAATTATAATTTTAGAGACTCCAACATTGGGTTTAAGGCCCACCACATTCCAAATATAGATATGAGGAAGTTTGATGGAAATGATTTGGTAACATGGCTACTATAGATGGAGCAATTATTTGATCTACAAGATGTGTCACACACAGAAGAGGTACGCATTGAATATTTATATTTATAACAAAATTAGTTGTGTGGTATTGATGCCTTTGTTCTCATAAATCAATTATCACTTGGACAATTTTTACAGAAGAATTGGTAGCACATTATGAGGATATAAAGAGAAATACCTTCTTTAGCCAATTGATAAATCTCAAACAAAAGGGTCCAATGGTGGAGAACGTTGAGGACTTCAAAGAAAATGATATTCCTTAGGAGCATAGGATTGATGTCTTCATAGGGAATTTAAAGGATGACATCCAACATGAGGTTCGCCTTTGGGAACCTAATTCATTGGAGAAGGCATTCAAGGTGGCAAGAAAAGTTGAAAGCAAAATTATGGCAACAAGGAAGTCTACCACTCACAACTATAAAGATGGTAGTGTTACTACTCCTAACCTCCCACAACATACAAGGTTGACACAACAATAATTAGAGGAAAAAAGAGCAAAAGGGCTTTGTTGCATTTGTGATAGAAAGTATAGTAAGAGTCATAAGTGTGCTGAGAAGAAATTATTTTACATAGAATGTGAAGAGGAGGAAGAAAAGGAACAAGAAACATCAAAAGAAGAGGATATACACCAGGAACCAACTCCAAAGAAAGAAGAAATGAATCTAGCAATATCTTGTAATGCATTGGCATGAATTACCACTCCTAAAACTCTCAAGATAGAAATATATATCAAGAAAAAAAAAGGTAATAGTGTTGATCGATTTCGGTAGTACTGATAATTTTATTCATTGTAAGATAGCCAAGGAATTGAGTTTCTTTCTATGTCCAACACCAAAGTGTCAAGTGATGGTTGCAAATGGAGGAACTACAAATTGCTTAGTTAAGTGTCATAATATCAATCTAACCATGAGGGAATATGTATTGAATATTCCAATGCTTTCCATCCCAATGGGTGGTGTTGATGTTGTATTAGGAGTCCAATGGTTACATTCTTTTGGGATGATAGATTTTAATTTTCAAGAACTTTTCTTGAAATTTTACTGGGAAGGAAAGGAAATTGAATTAAGGGGCATCGTATCGAAACCAGGGAAGATAATTAGCTATAATGGTATGACAAAGATTTTGAAGAAAGAACAACGAGACATAATTGCACAATTATTCTCACTAGATGTTCAAACATCGAAATCATCTATTTCTCCAGATCACTAAAGAATCTTGGACAACCATTCCAAGCTATTTGAGAGTCCCAAAGGCCTCCCACTTATTGGTGATCATGATCATGATATTCACATGATTCCAAGAAGTGTTCCTCCAAACATCAAACCTTATACATATTCCTATGCCCAAAAGAGTGAAATTGAACATATAATTATAGGAATGCTAGAGGTAGGTATAATTCAACCTAGCCAAAGTTCTTTCTCTGCTTCAATAGTATTGGTACACAAAATGAATGAATCATGGTGTATATGTTTGTATTATAGGGAGCTCAACAAGCTCACTACTAAAGATAATTTTTCCATTCCTATCATTAATGAATTATTGGATGAATTACATGGAGCAATTTACTTCACCAAGTTGGATCTTCGTTCAGGATATCATCAAATTAGAATGAAGACTGAAGACATTCTGGGGAAAAAAACAAAAAACAAAAACACAAAAAACAAAAAACAAAAAACAACAACAACAAAAAACAAAAAACAAAAAACAAAAAACAAAAAACAAAAACAAAAAAACAAAACAAAACAAAACAAAATAAAAAAACAAAACAAAACAAAAAACAAAACAAAACAAAAAACAAAAAAACAAAACAAAACAAAAAAACAAAACAAAACAAACAGAAAAACATTCAGAACCCATGAAGTTCGTTATGAATTTTTGGTCATGCCTTTTGGCCTTACTAATGCACTTTCGGCATTTCAAGGTTTGAAGAATTCCATTTTCAAACCCTTCCTTAGAAAATTTGTGTTAGTATTTTTTGATGATATACTAATCTATAGCAAGACTTGGAAGGATCATGTTCAACGTGTTGAGAGGGTGATCAAAATATTGGAGGAGAAACAATTGTATGCAAAAACTTCCAAATGTTTCTTTGGGGTACAGGAGGTGGAATATTTGGGTCATATTGTATCTCATGGAAGTGTTAAGTTAGATCCTAAAAAAATTAAAGTCATCAAGGAATGGAATATCCACACAACCCTAGAGCATCTTCGAGGATTTCTCTGGGTAACAAGGTATTATCGTAATTCTTTTAAGAATTATGGGAAAACAGCAGCACCTCTAATAACATTACTGAAGAAAGATGAATTTTTTTGGACTCCAGAAGCAACTAGGTCCTTTGAACATCTTAAAGAGTCAATGTGCCAACCTCTAGTTTTAGCTACTCCAGACTTCACAAAAACCTTTATGGTGGAATGTGATGCCCCTAGAAATGGAATTGGTGTCTTATTAATGCAAGAAAGAAGGCCCATTGTTTTTTAAAGTCGTTCAATCAAGGGAAATTATTTACATAAACCTATTTATCAGAAGGAAATGTTGGCAATACTATATGTCACGAAGCAATGGCTCCTTTACCTAATGGGAAGAAACTTCAAGGTAAAGCAGATCATGATAGTCTTAAATAATTTTTGGAACAAATATTATCTTCAGAAGTGCAGTAAAAATGGGTCACCAAGATGTTGGGCTATGAATTTGAAATCATCTACAAAAAAAGTAATCAAAATGTTGTTGCAAATGCACTCTCAAGAAAGGATGATAAGGTGGAAGCATTGCTCTATGTCATTTCTATTATCCAACCTGACTGGATAACTGAAGCAAGGGAGGAATGGAAGAATGACGAAGAGGTGTCGACACTCATTCAAATTTACAACAAAATCTTAGTACATATGATACATTTATCTGGAAAAATGACTCATTATGGTACAAAGATTGCTTATATCTATGTAAGAATTCCCAACTCAAACAAAAGATTATTTTGGAATTGCAAACCTCTCCTTTAGGAGGGCACTTGGGATTTTTAAAAACATACCACAGGTGTAACATCCGCTGGTTGATTATTATGTAAATAAAATATAACACCAAGGTCATGGGACACGTATTCCAAGCTGAATGTTGGGAAAAACATAGTGATGGGTATCACTTGTGATTAATTAATGGTTATGGAAAGTGGTAAAGGAAAAGTGGCAATAATTGGCATTTGATTTATGAAAATAAAGAAAAATGAGAGAAAAGGGAGATGAAGGGTCACATATTTGCATGTGAGGAAAATTGAAGGAAAAATAGAGCAAAATTAAGAAAATAAAGGCCTCAATGATAAAAAGGCTTTTGAGGATCATTTCACAGCCTTTTTTTCATGTTTTAGCTTGGAGCTCTCTTCTACTATTTCACTATCTCATACTTTTGCACACTTGGAGCATTCTTGGAGAATTCTTGGAGCACTTTGCCATACATTGGATTTGGAAAAAGAAGGCAAAGGAAAGAAGGAAAATGCAAGGGAATGATTGGATCAATGACTACAACTGGATTTCTTTGTAGGTAGTAGGTTACATGTATGATTTCCTTGTTGGTTTATTGATGCTTGGTATATCCATGTGATTTTATGGTTTTGTGTTGTCATTGGCATGGAGATTTGTCTGGTGACATTGGTTTTAGCCTTGCCTTGCCATTTCCTAGATAACCATGGTGTTGTGGGTTTGTCCACTTGATTGTTTTCTTATCAATGCTCGTAATTCCTTATGGTTATGGGTTAGAACAAACACTCTAGAAGCCCTAGAACAACTGGGTTTGAGTTACTATTCATGGAGCCTAGGTTGGGACGAATGCTCTAGAGCCCCTGGTGGGTTGAGTTACTAGTCCCTGGATCCGGGTTGGACAAATGCTATGGAGCACTGGAAGGTTGTGTGTTGAGTTACTAGTTTCGGGAGCCCTGGATAGCTTGGGTAGATATAGATTTGGTTGGTGTTAGTGATGTCCGACTGTGGATGTGGAATCAGTCATGTTGAGGGTTGAGGTGGTTTGGCCTCTAGAAGCCCTGGTTTAGTTTTGTTTTGGTTTACTCCATGAGATCCCACATTCATGCTTGGATTATGGCACGGGGGTGATTGGCTGAAAGAGATATTTGGTCTAGCCCAATCTATGGTCAGGTGGTATGTGGAAATCCCTGACTTGGTTGGTATTTTCATATGTTAATGTGAGACATTTCTTTATTGTGATCTGTGAGCATTTGTAGTGATTATGCGGTGATATTGTGGTTGAATTGCCATGGTCTCTACATTGGTTAATTTCTAGCTATATGTTGGTTATATGATGTGTATTAACTATGGCTCTTATGATGAATTTGTTTAGTTGTTGATTGGGTGAGAATATATGGACTAATAACATTGTTGTAGCTATGTTGAGAGGGCATAGGGCCTTCTTGGTTATTCTCTAGTGATCTTTTTGAATTAATAAACATATATGTATTTATAACCTACAGGTACTATGCAAACAAATTGTTTGTATAAATGAGTAATTTGGACCTCCATCTTCCCAGGGTCGTAACTTTGGCATACGATCTTTGTTTGACTATCATAATATATCGTTTTGAAGATCTCCATGAGGAGGCAAAGCCATAATCTATGGAACAAATTTTATCACTTTTCTACTTTTTCTATTTCCCTACAATTGTTGCTTAGGCGCTAAAAATAGTCTTGAAAGTTGAGAACCCAAAAAACTGCCAAAAATAGAAAGTTTTGTTAAATTTGAGGAAATGAAGCTAAAACGAAATAGTGTTGGGTTAAGTTAGGATGATAACGGTGTGATCATGTGTCATTGGGTGTTTGCAGTCAGTTATGGACATGTAGGCCCCATTTTCCATAAGTGCATCTTGGAAATCAGGTTTCGTATAGTAACTTTCATCTCATGTTTACCTTGGGGAGCTTGTGAACTTAGATAAATGTGGGAGGAGGTGTATAGGGTGGTATCAGTGCTTTTAGGTTCAAACACTTGGACTAGATGGGCAGAATGTGTTTTTCATGCAAGCATGTTTTTTATGCATGCATTGTGATGGTCATTGTTGTGGTTTTGTGTCGTCATGATGTTGATGTTGGAACAATTGATATGTTGATTTCATTATATATACATATGTTCTACTAATTTGGACTTATTTGTGCAAATGAGATAGCCTCCCGTGAACTTCACTATCGTATGTTTGATCATGTTCGTATTTGGTTTATTTGATGGTATATTTGCAAGAAGAAGATCATAGATGGAAAGAAAAATGGTGGACTATAGTTCACGTGATTCTCCCTATAGATCAGATGAACAACATGGTGATGAATACTCTCCTGACATAGCTAATACATTGAGAAGTTTGAAAGCAGAGATCAAAATTTACAAGGTGGATAGTGATAAGATCATTCAGTCACAGGAGAGACTTACCAGGGCACAAGAAAAGCAAGCGGAAGTTAATGCAGTCATCCTTCAGAGTCTATTACATTTTCAGAGACATGGATTGCTTAGAATCAATCATGAACATGAGGAAATGACCAATGGGGCATATGGTAGCAGGTCTCAATCAGGATACAGGTTTGACAGGGATGACACAGTCAGAGATGGTAGGTTATTGGATACACCTGATATGAGGGGTAATGACCATGGGTTCTATTCTAGTTCTAGTTCACAGAGACATCATCCTCATCACAATCACCATTCGTATAGAAAGATTGAGAAGAAATACTTGCCATAGGAGTTCAAGAAAGCAAAGCCTCCTACATTTGATGGAGAAATGAAGAAGTCACAAGATGAAAAAGCTTGGTTGCTTGGGATGAATAATTTTTTCAGATTGCATGATTATTCAGAAAATAAGAAAGCTAGAATATCTACTTTCAGTCTTAAAGCAAAAGTAGACATTTGGTGGGAATATACTACGATGATAGGACAAAGGAGTTCTATGACTTGAAGATGGGATCTATGACAGATGAGGAGTATACTAGCATATTCTTGGAATTTTTGAGATATGTGCCTTACCTTAAGGAGGAGAAAGAAAATATTCATATATTCATCAGTTGGTTGTCAATATCATTCAAAGACATGATTGTGGTTGATGATCCTAGATTGTTGGAGGAAGCCATCAGAAAGTTGAAGCATTGTTATAAGAAATCGAAGTGCAAGACTGAGTCTAAGCAGGATTGGAAAGGTAATGAGAAGAATAAAGGAAAGTGGGCTAAGAAGAGAGGAAAACCTTAGGATACAGATGACAAGGAGAATGGAGCACCGTATAAGAAGTTCAATGCAGTTGATATAGGATAGGGAATTTAGTCTAAGGAGTATAACAAGGATGATGGCAAGAAGCCTTTACAGTGTTGGCCTTGTGGCAAGGATCATCGCAGGAGAGATTTCCCAGAGCACTAGGGTGGCATACCACATATTTACAGTGCTCAGGAGGCATAGATAGTTGGGGATGTTGGACAGAGTATTCCTAGAATTTGTGTAGCATTGGATAATAGGCACGTTGATCATCAGGCATCTATTATTGAGATGGAAGGTAAGCTTTGTGATCAAGTTGTTTCTATTTTGATTGACCCTAGATCTAACTATAGTTATACCAGTCCTGACCTGGTGGATAAGTGTTTCTTGAATAAATAAGTGCATGTAGAGCCTTGATTAGCGTAGTTAGCTATAGGTACTAAGAAAATAGTTCACCATTAGGTAAGATCTTATGCATTTGATCTGAATGGTATGTCTACATCAACACATTTGAATGTACTTCCATTGGGATTGGTTGTACCTTCATAGGGCTAAGGAGAACTGTTATGATAAGGCTATTGAGTGTTTGGATGATGGCAAAGAGAAGAGAATCTTGCGGGGTAATAAGAATCCTATGTCAGTGAGAATGGTTACAACTATGCAAGCAAAGCTCAGTAGTAGGAAAGGATGTGTATTGTTTATAATTCATATTTCTAGTGATAAAGTTAAGGATGTTGAGGATGCAGAAGTATTGGAGAGGTATTTGGTTTTGTAGCAGTTTCAAGATGTATTTCTAGCAGAGATCTCAGTTACCGCCTTGTAAGGAAGTAGACTTTTCTATTAAGTTGATGTTGGGAGGAGCACCAACATTAAAGGCACCATATAGGTTGAGCACTCCAGAGTTGGTAGAATTGAAGTCGCAACTTAAGAAAATGTTTGGTAAGGGATACATTAGCCCCAAGTGTGTCACCTTGGGGTCCACCAGTATTATTTGTGAAGAAGAAGAATGGTAATCTAAGGTTGTGTATTGATTACAAGAAGTTGAATAAGGTGACGATTAAGAAAATGTATCCTTTGTCACTGATTGATCACTTGTTTGATCAGTTGAAGGGAGCATCAGTGTTCTAAAAGATGGATTTGAGAATAGGATATCATCAAGTACACATCAAAGAAGAGGACATCTACAAGACTGCTTTCCAAACCAGGTATGGGCATTATGAGTTTGTTTTGGTTCCTTTTGGTTTGACTAATGCTCCAACTACTTTCATGTGCTTGATGAATATTGTGTTGCATCCTCATCTAGACAAGTTTGTGATAGTATTCATTGATGACATATTGATATATTCTAATAATGAGGAAGAGCATACAAAACATCTAGAAGCAGTATTAAAACTATTGGGAGAGCACCAGTTGTATGCCAAACTTAGTAAGTGCAGTTTCTTTTAGACATAAGTTCATTACTTGGGGTATGTGGTTTCCAAGGAAGGTATAACAGTGGACCCGGAAAATGTTTGAGTTATCATAGAGTGGGAAGCACCTAGGAATGTGGACGAGGTTAGATCATTTATGGGATTAGCATGTTACTATAGGACAATCATCACGAGATTTTCAAGGATTTCCTATCCTATTACATCTTTCAAAGAAAATGACAGAAGTTTGAATGGACAGAGGAATGTGCAACTAGTTTTGAGCAGCTGAAGCAATTACTTACAAACACTCTAGTTCTAAAGATTGCAAAGGCATATAAAGAGTTTGGTGTTTGTACATGTTCTTGCAAGAGATGACTTAGTGGAGTCTTGATGCAAGAGGGACAAGTGGTATGCTAAGACTCAAGATGAGCAAAATTATATAGCTCATGATCTTGACTTGGCAATGATCATTAATGGATTGAAGATGTGGAGGCACTATCTTATAGGCATGTGGTTCATTCTAATGAGTGGTCATAGTGGGTTGACGTACTTGTTTGACCAACCTAATTTGAATGTCAAGCAAACTAGGTGGTTGTCTATGCTCAGTCAGTTTGAGTACAATATCAAGTACATTAAGGGTAAAGAGAATAGGTTGCATATGATCTTAGCATGAGAGTGAAGGTAAATCAAATTGCAGTAGCGAATTCATATGGGACAGACTTACATGGGTAGATCTTGCAGGCGGAACAGTAGGATGATAGGTACCAACAACCTAAGCATAGGTTACAGTAGCAGGGTATAGCTGAACAGAATGTGGATTATCATCTCACAAACGATGGTTAGGTCACACTTAGGGATAGGATCTATACAACATAGAGATCAAGAAGCTTATCTTGCAGGAATTTCATGTCAAACCATATCCAGGTCACCTAGGATATCAGAAGACATTGATAGCAGTTAAGAAGTTCTACCATAGCCCGAACTTGAAGAAATAAGTGGCTAAGTCTGTTGTGAGTTGTTTGGATTGTCAACGGGTAAAAGCAAAGTGTAAGAATCTAGGTGGTTTATTATAGTCGATTTTGATTCCAGAGTGGAAATGGGAGGTCATTTCCATGGACTTCATTACGGTTTTGTCGAAGACATCTAGCCAACATGATTCCATTATGGTTGTAGTTGACAGGTTAACCAAGGTAGCTCACTTTGTTTGAGTGAAGTCTATGAATTTAGCTAGTGAGGTAACCCAAGTTTTCATCAGGGATATAATGAGGTTACATGGTATTCCTAGGAATATTGTGTCAGACAGAGATGCCAAGTTCACTTCCAGGTTTTGGAAAGAGTTGATTGTAGTTTTGGGGATAGAGTTAGCCTTTAGTACAACTTATCATCCGTAAACATATGGACATACATAGTATGTGAATAGGATTCTTGATAACATGCTGAGGATGTTTGTTATGCATCAGCAGAGGAAGTAGGAAGAGTATCTACCACTGTTTGAGTTTGACTATAATAACGGGTATCAAGAGTCCTTGAATATGAGTATGTTTGAGGCACTTTATGGGAGTAGTTGTAATACCCCTATTAGCTGGAGTGATCCAATGAACGGGGTATTGATTGGACTAGATATGGTGGTAGATATGGAATAAGAAATGTAGGTTATCAAGAGGAATCTAAAGGCAACACAGAATAGGCAGAAGAGTTAAATTAGAGTAAATTTTAGCCTAAAAGTGCCCTTGAAATTTCATGTACATAATATGTAAACCAATCAAAATCCTTTAAATTTAAAAAGAGGTACATGTAAAAATTTTAGAGGGAAAATATAAAAACTACATTTTAATTGTATTTTTGGATTATCTCCTTATAGATTTACTCAAATTTCAAGTGTAGACACTAATTGTATGTGGAATTAAATTCCGCATCCAAAGAATACCCATTATGCATACTTTTGAGAAGACCTACATTGATAAAAATTCAAGATACATTTAAAAAAAAAAAAAAACATGTTGAACACGTTTTTTCAATGTATCTTCAATTTTTATCAGTATGGGTCTTCTTTAAAATATGCATAATGGGTACTCGTTCAATGCGAAATTTAATTTTGTATCCAACGAGTTTCTACACTTGAAATTTGAATAAACCTATAAGGAGATGAGCCAAAAATACAATTTAACAAAACAAAAACAAAAAACTTATTTTCCCTCCAAAATTCAAAAAAAAAAATCCTTAGGAGGTCACTTTTAGACTGAAATTACCTTTAATGTGTGGATCAACACATGGAATTTACAGAGTTTTAGGTTGGGGAACATGTGTACTTGGGCTTCAAGCCTAAGAGGAGCTCCTTAAGGATTGGGTCTTGTTCCAAGTTGGAACCTCGGTATTGCGGGCCTTTCGAGATCCTTGAGAGGATTGGACCAGTGGCTTACGGACTTGCACTTCCTCCGACAGTGAAATTCCATGATGTATTCCATGTTTCATTACTTAAGAAATATGTCCAGGATGTTGTTCATGTGATTGATTGGTTTGTATTACAGGCGGAACCAGAGGGAGAGTTCCAACCGTAACCACAATGAATATTGCAGTGGAAACAACTCATGCTTTGGAACCGGGAAATCGAGCAGGTAAAGTGCAATGGAATCACTTTGGGCCCGACGAAGCTACGTGGGAAATGGATGATTAGATGCGGGCTTTAAATCCTTCAATATTTGTTGGTTCAAGCAAATGAGTTTTTCATATATGTATATGTATATGGATGTTGTTGTAGATATTGCAATCAGTTGTGTTATAGAGCTCCAATAAGAAGTAAGATTGTCATGTTTGTCATGTTGGTCATGGTTTACAGTTGTTGTTCATTATAAATACTCCATCAAGCTATGTTATAAAGCTCCATGGGAAATATGTGTTGTTTTCAATGACTTACTGGTCATAGGTGTCATTGAACACCGAGGACAATGTTCCCCCAAGGGGGAAGGGTTTTTAACAATCCCTGGTTTATATGTAAACAAAATATAAGAGCAAGGTCATAGGACACGTATTCCAAGTTGAATGTTGGGAAAAACATAGTGATGGGTATCACTTGTGATTAATTAATGGGTATCGAAATTGGCAAAGGAAAAGTGACAATAATTAGCACTTATTTATTAAAATAAAGCAAAATGAGAGATATGAAGGGTCACAAATTTGCATCTGAGGAAAATTGAAGGAAAGATACACGAAAATGAAGAAAATGGAGACCTCGATGATAAAAAGGCATATGAGGATCAGTTCACAACCTTTTATCAATTTTAGCTTGGAGTTATCTTCTATTTTTTCACTCTCTCATACTCTTGCACAATTAGAATATTCTTGGAGCATTCTTGGAGCTCTTAGCATACATTGGATTTGGAAAAGGAAGGCAAAGGAAAGAAGGAAAACTTAAGGGAAAAATTCGATCAATGACTACAACTAGATTGCTTTGTAGGTAACAGGTTGCATGTATGATTTCCTTGTTGGTTTATGGATGCTTGGTATATCCATGTGATTTTTTGGTTGTGTGTCATTGGCATCGAGGTTTTCTTGGATTGAAAGTGGTTTTAGCCTTTCCTTGTCATTTCCTGGATAGCCATGGAGTTTTGGGTTTTTCCACTTGATTGTTTTTTGATTGGTGCTCATAATTCCTTATGGTTGTGGGTTGGAACAAACACTTTGGAAACCCTGAAGCAACTTGGGTTAAGTTACTAGTCCTGGAGCCTAGGTTGGGACAAATGCTCTGGAGCCCTTGGTGGGTTGAGTTACTAGTCCCTAGAGTCGAGTTGGACAAACGCTTTGGAGCCCTTGGTGGGTTGAGTTACTAGTCCCTGAAGTTGGGTTGGACAAATGGTCCAAAATGGATTTTGGATAGACTCCTGAGTCTAAGTGTTCCTCACTAAGGAAAATGAAAATCCAAGGAAGTTCCTGGAACTAGCCCCATTGCAGAGATCATCTCATTCTGAATCTACTGCAACTTGAATGGGCAAAAACTTATTTAGGATGCAGAAGTTATAACAAAATGAAGTTGCCCTTTTTCCTTTGGAAAAAGAGGCAAAATCCCTTAAGAATAGGTCCTAAAAACCCTCTAAGTCTTCAAAGTCTTTAAAAAATCCAAAAAAACCATCGCAAAAGGAGAAGTTTTTGAAATATCAGATTACACTATCAGGAGGCAAAACCGTAGAGAAAACATTGAAAAACGGGCTTATCGGTGGTCAACAGAGCAATGAACAGGAGCCGTCGGATCTGGCCAATCAACGGTCCAGATCCAATCGGAAAATCGCAATCAGTGGTGGCAGGTGGAGGATATCGTAACATGTTATATGATTATGTTTTATGCGATTCCGACAAGTAGCATCACAATATCGCATCGGAGCCACCCAGAGGAGCAAGTATGGATTCGATGAATCTGGACTCGAAGGGGTTTCGAAATACAAGTGCATATATTTCAAATCCGTCTAAAGCCATTTATGAGATTTTTCCATGTTTTAATGTATTTTTAAGATGCAAAGTGGAAGCCACGGAACAGGGCAATGGCAACATGTGATAAGTGATTTCAGGTGGACCTAATAGGAATATAGTGCACATTTATGAAGATTTGAAGTCCGATAAATAGAGATTTGGTAGTTTTTCTCGTGTTTTACAGTGATCTCTATGTAAACAGGGAATGACTATTTCTAGGGATTTCAAGCGTCGATGGTTCCATTCCATTACAGAATAGGTGGCCACCATCCCTGAGGGAGTTTAGAAATGATTGCTAACGCTCAGAGAGGGGATTTGAACGGGCCAAGAAGACAGAGAGCCCAAAAGGGAAAAACAAACCAACAGCACCAATTGGCTCAAAAAGTCATGAATGTCAAATACAGAGGAGGTGGAAGGTTGTTGGGGGTTGTTGTTGAAAGCGAAGCTAAAGCAGGAAGCTAAGGCGAAAAAGAGCAGAAAGAGGCAGCGCAATAGGAAAAAGAACAGCCAAGGGAGTCACTTGGAAGTTAAGTGAAAAGCCAAGAGAGTTGTAAACTGATAGAGAGCCAAAGAAGCCAGAGCCGAAGAGCCAGAGCCAGAGCTAGAGCTGAAGAGTCAGAGCCAAGAGCCAGAACCAAGATCCAAGAGCCAGAGCCAAGAGCCAGAGCTTCAAGAGCCAGGGAATGACATGGTGTCTAAACCCACTATTTCTATGCAAAACAGTAGGAGTTGAGCCCAAAGCTTGTAAAAAAGACAAATACCATAATCCCAAAGAGCCTAGTCAAGTTGACTAGAGCTCAAGGAGACGTAGCCCAAGAGTTTTGGGTGAACTCCATATTAAATTATTGTTCTATGTGTTTTGTTTATTGTTGCATTAGTTATTATTGTATTATTTACATATCAGTATACACAGCAGATTTAAAGCACATAAACAGCCAACAATAAATATAAGCATACACCTATAATATCAAGCACATATTTAATTCCACACCAGTTAATCATAAAGACTTGGGAATAATTTAAGCTTTGGGAGTGGGAGAGGTTCTTGTAAGTTAGATAAGAAGCCTAAGTGCCCCATTTTCAGATCAACAAACGCTTTGGAGCCCTAGAAGGTTGTGGGTTGAGTTACTACTTCCGAAAGCCCTGGAAAACTTGGGTAGAGATCGATCTGGTTGGTGTTAGTGATGTCCGACAGTTGAGGCAGAATCACTTTAGTTGAGGGTTGAGGTGGTTTAACCTCTGGAAGCCATGGTTTGGTTTTGTTTTGGTTTATTCCTTGAGATCCCACATTGATGCTTGGAATATGGCATGGGGTTAATTGGTAGAAAGAGAGATTTGGTTCTGCCCAATTTATGGTCGAGTGGTACATTGAAGTCCCTAACTTGGTTGGTATTTTCATATGTTAATATGAGACCTTTCCTTATTGTGATCTATAAGAATTTGTAGTGATTATGTTGGTGATATTGTGGGTGAGTTTCCATGGTCTCTATGTTGGTTGTTTTTTGATTATATGTTGGTTATATGATGTGTATTATCTATGGCTCTTGTAATGAATTTGTTTAGTTATTTATTGGTTGATGAATGTATAGACTAACAATGTTGTTGTATCTATGTTGAGTGGGCATAGTGTCTTCTTGATGATTCTCTGGTGAGCTTATTGAATTAGTATATATATATATATATAACCTACACGTAATAAGCACACAAAGTGTTTGTATAAATGAGTAATTTGGACGTCCAACTTCTCGAGGTCGTAACTTTGGCATACGATCTTCATTTGACTAACATAATACCTCATTTTGAAGATCTCCATGAGCAGGTCAAGAATTAAATTTATGAAATAGATTTTGGCACATTTTTTGTCTCTCTATTTTCCCTAAAATTTTCGTTAGGCCCCAAAAAGTTTAGAACCTGAAAAACTACCAAAAACAGAAACTTGTCTTAAATTTAAGGAAATGAAATTGAAAAGAAATAGTGTTGAGTCGAGTTAGGATGATAATGGTGTGATCATATGTCTTTGGGTGTTTGCAGTCAGTTTTGTACATGTAGACCTCATTTTCCATAAGTGCATCTTGGAAATCGGGTCTCACATAGTAACTATCATCTCATGTTTACCTTAGCAAGTATGTAAATTCGAGTAAAAGTGGGAGAAGGCATTACAATAAGGTCAAGAAGGAAGCCTTTTGGGATGGCCTTAAATCTGATATTTAGAAGTTTGTGGTAGAATGTTTGGTTTTCCAACAAAATAAAGTTGAGACAATTAAGACCCTAGGTCTATTACTACCTTAGCCACTCCAAGTCTACGTTGGGAGGAGGTCCCAATGGATTTTATCATAGGTTTACCCAAGTCCGAAGGAAAGAGTGTCATCATGGTGATAGTTAATAGACTTACCAAGTTTGAACACGTTTGTGCATTATCTCATCCTTTTAAAGCTAGAATAGTTTCTACTGCATTTATGGAAACAATTCAAAAGCTACATGGAAACCCAAAGATTTTTGTAAGTGACAGAGATCCCATTTACACTGGAAATTTTTGGACGTAATTATTTTCTTGTCTTGGTACTCAATTAGCTCATAGCTCATCTTATCACCCTCTATTCAATAGGAAAATTCAGATGGTGAACGAATTCTTGGAAGGATATCTTCGTTGCTTTGTATCTGATAAACAAACACAATGGGTCAAGTGCTTACCTCTGGTTGAATGGTGGTATAACACTTCCTTCCATATTGCAGCAAAAATGACCCCATTTATGGCACTTTATGGATATCATCCACCATCCATCACCTCATATTTAAGAGAAAATTCTAAGGTTCAAGCAGTGGAAAATCACATCGAGCATCAACAACAAGTTCTCCAACTCTTAAAGGATAACCTCACTCTGCTGTAGAATCAAATGAAACAACGAGCATATCAACATCACAGTGAAAAAAGTTTGACATAAGTGACTAGGTGCTTTTACAGCTACAACCATACAAACAAGTGTCTGTCAAGCAAGATAAGAAGGATAATAAATTATCACCCAAGTACTATGGTCCTTACAAGGTGTTGCAAAAGATTGGTACTATGGTATACAAATTGGAGTTGTCTGCATATTCCCAAGTACACCTTGTTTTTCATGTTTCATGCTTAAAGAAGGTTATTGGTGACAAGCTCCTAGTTCAAACAATATTGCCAAAACTTGATGAGGAAGGAAAAATCATATTGGAGCTTGAAGCAATCACGAAAATAAGAACCTGACAACTATTTAATCGATAAATTTTGGAGTATCTCATTAAGTGGAAGAACTCACCCATTGAAGATTCCGCGTGGGAATGTGATAATTTTATAAAAAAGCACCCAAAACTACTCAAACATTGAGGACAACACTTTTTTTGAAGGAGAGTAGCATGTTAGGTCCCTATAATACTAGTGTAGCCCCCTTATTTTTATTGTTAGTGTAGCCCCCTTATTGTTATTATTAGTGTAACCCACTTACTGTTATTTTTGTGCCCATGTAGCCCCCATATTATTATAATTGTGCCCCCTAGAAGCCCACTATTTTTATTGTTGTTCCCTTACATTATTATCATTATGTAGGCTCTAATTATAGTGTGACCCCTTTGACTCATGTATATACCAAGGAGGACTTATCATTTGTATCATCCAAGAATTGTTCATTTATGTGATGTAAAGGAGGTTTCCCCCTCAAAGAGGATAATTTTCAAGTTGTTGATCTATTTTTTCTTCTGTTTTGTGATTTGGTTGCATAACATTAAAGAACTCCTTATATTTAAGTAAAGTAGGCATCATCCAAACGGATTATTTGACAAAACTCTCGGCATTAACTCAAGATCAACCTCTTGATCGAGGCTACTGTTATCAGTTTAAAATCAACATTCTTTTCCAATCAACATTATAAATTTTTAAATATCAATCTTCTTGCTAATGCCAATAATAGCCATTAGGTTTACCCTCTTAACCAAGGCCATTCACAGTGCTTAAATCCAACCTCTTTTCTAATGCCAACAACCAATGGAGTTTGTAGTCTTAGAAGGTCAGTTAATAACATCTATCCTCTTTAGAGTATAGAATTATCACATTTTAAATGCATTAGGGACGTACATGAAATATTGAGTTAACACATATTCATTCCATTACAATGCTACACCCAACATTCACTTGCACATGCAAAGGATCAATATGCACGATCATAGTGCTATAACCAACATCTACAATAAGCAATCGTCAAACCACTTGACTCTCTAATGGAGTCACAAACATTATACCTCCAATCCATTGAGGCTCTTCATCATTTAGAATTTCCCACTATAAATCAACAGATTATGCAATATACTAAAGCAAAATACTTGATCTACTTTTACAAACAAACTTGCGGAAGCTTAATCAATTATGTGCAAGATCAAATAGAACACATATAACAGAGAATGAGAAATCAATCACACATGAACACAGAAGAATACTCTAGGGAAAGCCTCAGTTAAAAACCTTGATCTCTGCATTATCATACAAGTGGAAATATGTTTAGATTACACAAAGCATCAGCTCACAAGCTATCCTGCTCTCAGTACAATCCCTTTGCTACTCATAGACAGTCAAAAGCTTCTCACAGACCTTCTCTTCTGCCTTCCAAGCCTCCTATTTCCTTGCGCAGTTTCTCCTGGGATCTAGTGCTGCCACCTGTGTGAATTGACCTCTCACATTGCTCACTAAACTCAGAAGTAACTGCGCAATCCTGAAGGAGATAATTCCTTCTGCATGGATGAGTTTCCTATATAGGAAAAAGCCTCCAACTAATAGTACATTGTCCCTTCCTCTGATCTCAACTAGGTCTCTGGCTGAACTGACATGCATGAGTTATTTATGAGAGAATATTCCGTTATTTGAAGTGCAAAAATTACATGCATGCATGCATTAACTAACTGAACTCACAATTAGTTCAACAAACTATTTGAACTAATCTAATTGGACTTAACTCAGTTAACCGAGCTAACTAATTACAACTCAAATACAACTCATTCTTATCTCCTTAATTAAGGGATAACTTCCTCAATCAATGGAGAAACTGTTGCATGTCTTCACATAGACTTCATGTTTGATTTTCTACAACTAATTAACTCAAGATGAAATTAATTAATTATTTTTCAAACAGCTGCTGAGACCAAATTCAAATTTTAATTCTCAATTTTAATTCAGGGACTAATTAAAATTGGAATATATCCTGAAATGCTATTTATAGCAATGTTATTTTTAGTATTTCTATTTTATCATTCCTTGTTGCTATTTCCAACACTGGTACCTGAAATTCTATTTTTAGCATCTCTTGTTGCTATTTTCAACACTCCCTCTCAACAAGAAAGGCATTCAACTCGAACTTGATCCTGAACCTCTGGAATGTTCTACATGAATCACTTCCCTCAAGTGTTGTTGCTTCAGCAACTCCAGAAACAAAAAATATCCAACCTAAATTAGAATGATGCCTTCATCAAAGTCTTGGACTGCTATTGCCTCTACCGATTGAAAACTAGGCACCTCTATGCTCTTCAGTGTCTGACTACTCTAGCCTCTGTCACTTTGATCTCTGACTGCATCAATCACACTGATTCCTCTTGCTGTATCGGTGTTGCTACTGGTCCTGTCTCCCAGCACTACATCCACACTGCACCTCCTCTCATCATGTTGCATCGTGCTGCCCACTGCTGCACTGCAAATTAGTTACTGAGAAGTAAGTAACTGATCTCCCAACTGACCTCCCTGTTGGGCTAGAAACATCCTTTGACGGTGAAGCTTCCTCTGTCGCTCTATCCGCATCTGTCTCTACCCACTTAGTTAGTCCTGCTACTCCTCATCGGGGCTCCCGTAGCAAGGTCTAATCAAAGAAGTTGGGTACCTCAAGGATCCTACCCCTATTTCAACCTTCTTGGGACTATCACTCCACAACGCCCCACCTCCCACCTGGAGTTATCGATACATGCAATCCCTCTTCCCACTTGGCTCAAAATTTCCCCCTGCTAGAGGTCTCTGCATGAGTGGATGCCTCCACTCGATCTCCTCTCAGCTTCTCCAGTTGTGGCTGCTCCACAACCTCCTAGAGCTGCTTCACCAATTGTGGCTCCTCCACAATTGTCTGAGACTTCTTCTGGTGCTGCATGTTGAGAGGTAATGTACTCTCCCTCTCAACCACCAAGTCTCCAACATTT
>APFE030155138.1:25491-66363 GCA_000404065.3 Pinus taeda
CGAATTCTCTTCTTCGTATATTATTCACAACTTCGATCACCTTTTCTCCGATAAATTAGGCTCCAATACCAAGTAGAATTTCCCACTGTAGATCAACAGATTATGCAATATACTAAAACAAAATACTTGATCTACTTCTACAAACAAACTTGCGGAAGCTTAATCGATAATGAGCAAGATCAAATAGAACACATATAACAAAGAATGAGAAATCAATCACACATGAACACGTAAGAATACTCTGGGGAAAGCCTCAGCTAAAAACCTCGATCTCTGTATTATCATACAAGTGGAAATATGTTCAGATTACACAATGCATCAGCTCACAAGCTATCCTGCTCTCAGTACAATCCCTCTGCTTCTCATAAACAGTCAAAGGCTTCTCACAAACCTTCTCTCTGCCCTCCAAGCCTCCTATTTCCTTACGTAGTTTCTCCTAGGGCCCAATGCTGCCACCTGTGTGAATTGACCTCTCACACTGCTCACTAAACTCAGAAGTAATTGTGCAATCCTAAAGGAGATAATTCCTTCTGCATGGATGAGTTTCCTGTATAAGAAAAATCCTCCAACTGATAGTACAATGTCCCTTCCTCTAATCTCAACTGGGTCTCTGTCTAAACTGACATGCATGAGTTATTTATGAGAGAATATTCAGTTATTTGAAGTGCAACGGTTACATGCATGCATGCATTAACTAACTGAACTCACAATTAGTTCAACAAACTATTTGAACTAATCTAACTGGAGTTAACTCAGTTAACTGAGCTAACTAATTACAACTCAAATACAACTCACCCTTATCTCCTTAATTAAGGGATAACTTCCTCAATCAATAGAGAAATTGTTGCATGTCTTCACATAGACTTCATGTTTGATTTCCTACAACTAATTAACTCAAGATGAATTAATTAAGTATTTTTCAAACAACTGCTGAGACCAAATTCGAATTTTAATTCTCAATTTTAATTCAGGGACTAATTAAAATTGGAATATATCCTGAAATGTTATTTATAGCAATGCTATTTTTAGCATTTCTATTTTATCATTCCTTGATTCTATTTCCAACACTTGTACCTGAAATTTTATTTATAGCAATGATATTTATAGCATTTCTTGTTGTTATTTTCAACACGTCATACAAAATACAAACCAAGGGATTCTCCCGTCCAATCAACATAAACATAAACTAGAAATAGCTATGCTATGCAATATAAGCAACACAAATATTTCCCCAATCCCTCATATCATATTAGCATTCACATGCACATTCCTCCCAAGTGTGTAAGAACACACCGCTTAAATAATCATGCAAAAAACCATGTAGGTAGTTCTAAAAACTAAAGAAATACTAGGCATCTATGGTCACAACGATAGATTGTCTAGACCTTCAAGATTCCTAATACCATACACATACAATACCATTCCATTTTCAATAAAATCAATCATAACATAACTTCCTTGTAACCAACATATAGATCGCAATCAAATGTTATATAATACATGTAATCGTGTTTACATTCAACTGCAGCATTCACAACTAGAGCTCCACCCTATCTCCAAAGATCCAAGCATTGGACCTTCTGCTCCGTTAATTTTGTGACGGGTTACCAACTCATTTCCAAATCTCTAGGGTTGAAACCTCTGTCTACATTTCTTCTATGATAGAGCCCATCCAGTCCAAGTGTCAAACGTGGAAGCTCTAATACCACTCTATAACACACCCCCTACTATCTCTAGACCCTACTAAGGGTAGAAGGAGGCAGTTACTCTAATGACTCGACCTTTAATATCTTGTTATGGAAACAGGGTTAATTTTTTTGACCTTTTTCAACTTCCTCAAACTTAAATCGGATGACATCATTGCGTTCTTCTCGTCGAGTCCATTCTAATGATATAAAATTTGCCTCAATACAACTCTTGGATCAAAAGAGATGATTGACTAAAGTCTGGCCTATCAAGTCTCACCATGTAATCTAACCTATCAAGTGGTGCCTATAGAAATTCCCACCTGTAGATCACCTGATAATGCAATATACTAAAGCAAAATACTTGATCTACTTCTAAAACCAATTTAGCAGAAGCTTAATCGAACATGAGCAACATCAATAAGAACACATATAACTAATATGGAGAAATCAATCACACATAACACATAAGATATAACCAGGGGAAAGCCTCAGCCTAAAACCCCAACTCTGTATTATCATACAAGTGGAAATATAGCCACTATTACAAAAACAATCAGCTCAAAAACTATCCTGCTCTCTCTGCAATACCTCTGTTGTTCATAGACAGTCAAAGGCCTCTATCTAACCTCTGGTCTGCCCTCCAAGCCTCCTATTCCTTTGCGCAATTCTGATTGGGGTCCAGTGCAGCCACTTGTGTGAATTGGCCTCTTCACACACTTACTAACCTCTGATCCAACTACGCAGTCCTGAAGGAGATAAATCCTCATCATGGATGAGATTCCTTTATAGGAAAAATATTCATCCAACTGATAGTACATTGTCCCTTCTCTCATCTCAACTGGGTCTCTATCTGAACTGACATGCATGAGTTATTTATGAGCGAATCTTCAGTTATCTGAAGTACAGCAGTTATATGCTAGCATGCATTAACTAACTGAACTCACATTAATTTAAACAAACTGTTTAAATCAATCTTACTGGACTTGACTCAGTTAACTAAGCCAACTAATTACAACTCAAATTAGAACTTATCCTTATCTCTTTAACTGATGGATAAATTCCTCAGTTAATAGAGAAATTGTTGCATGTCCTCACATAGACTTCATGTTTGATTTTTCACAACTAATTAACTCATGGTGAATTAATTAATTTATTTTCAAATAGCTGTTAAGTTCAAATTCGAATTTTACTTCCTATGTTTAGTCCAAGGATTAACTAAAATAGCAATCCATCCTGAACTGCTAAAGATAGAATGCTATTTTTAGCACTTCCATTTTTCATTCCTTATTGCTCAATCCAGCACTGGTACCCAAACTGCTATATTTAGCACTTCTATTTTTAGCATTTCTTGTTGCCATTTTCAACGCTCCCTCTCAACAAGAAAGGCATTCAACTCGAACCCAATCCTATACTCTGGAATGTTCTGCATGCAACACTTCTACCAAGTGTGGTTGCTCCAGCAACTCTCGGAACAAAAAAAACTCCCCACTGACCTCTCTATTGGGCTAGAAACATACTCTAATGTTGAAGCTCTACCTGCTGCTGACAAGTGCTCCCTCTCTGATCTCTAAGTTGTTGCAACACTCCATGCATCTCGCACCGTTGCACACCTCTCTGTTCCATCCTGCACTGGTGCAACACTATTGTGCCTCTCGCATTGTTGCAGCCTGCTAACTCTACATAGTCCTAGACTCCTACACTGTAACTCTCTCTGTTGCTCCATTTGCATCTGTCTCTACCCAATCAGCCAGTCCTACTACTCCTCGTCGAGGCTCCTATAGCAAAGTCGAATCAAAGAGGTTGGGTACCTCAAGGATCCTACCCCATATTAGCCTCCATGGGACGATCACTCCACATCGCCCCACCTCCTACCTGGAGGTATGGCTGCATGTGATCCCTCTACCCATCTGGCTCGAAGTTTCCCCCTATTGGAGGTCTTTGCATGAGTAGATGTCTCTACTCGATCTCCTCTCGACTTCTCTAGTTGTGGCTGCTCCACAACCTCCTGAAGCTGCTTCACCAATCGTGGCTCCTCCACAATTATCTGAGACTTCTTCTGGCGATGCATGTTGAGAGGTAATTTACTCTCCCTCTCAACCACCAAGTATCTAACCTTTGCCTTGATCCTCAATGCTTTGCATGCATCTTGTACCTCAAGTGCATACAGGTTCTTGGCTAGCACACCATTCTGTTTCCACTTTCCCACCGTCACGAAATTTTCTAGAAAAAATGCTGATTTTAAATTAGCGATATCTCCCTCATCCGAACTCCGATTTAGCCGATTTTTTTTTTGAATTTGGGTCTTTTTCCGCAAGGAATCCAAATCTACTATTTGTTTCTGAAATTTTTGTACAAAAATTTTCAGATCTGCTTTGCCAACTCTCGGCCCAAAACTCAAAACTTTGAAATCTCCTCTCAATATATTGTTCTCTCATTTGATCACCTTTGCTCTGATACCATGTAGAAATTACCACCCGTAGATCACCTAATAATGCAATATACTAAAGCAAAATACTTGATCTAATTCTATAACCAATTTAGCGGAAGCTTAATCGAACATGAGCAACATCAATAAGAACACATATAATTGATATGGAGAAATCAATCACACATAACACAGAAGATATAACCAAGGGAAAGCCTCAACCTAAAACCCCAACTCTATATTATCATACAAGTGGAAATATAGCCACTATTACACAAAGAATCAGCTCAAAAGCTATCCTGCTCTCTCTGCAATGCCTCTGCTGCTCATAGACAGTGAAAGGCCTCTATCTAACCTTTGGTCTGCCCTCCAAGCCTCCTATTTCTTCACGCAATTCTAATTGGGGTCCAGTGTAGCCACTTATGTGAATTGGCCTCTTCACACACTCACTAACCTCTGGTCCAACTACGCAGTCCTGAAGGAGATAAATCCTCATCATGGATGAGCTTCCTTTATAGGAAAAATATTCATCCAACTGATAGTACATTGTCCCTTCTCTGATCTCAACTGGGTCTCTGTCTGAACTGACATGCATGAGTTATTCATGAGAGAATCTTCAGTTATTTGAAGTACAGCAATTATATGCTAGCATGCATTAACTAACTGAATCCACATTAATTAAAACAATCTGTTTAAATCAATCTAACTGGACTTGACTTAGTTAACTGAGCCAACTAATTACAACTCAAATTAGAACTCATCCTTATCCCTTTAACTAATGGATAAATTCCTCAATTAATAGATAAATTATTGCATGTCCTCACATAGACTTCATGTTTGATTTTTCACAACTAATTAACTCACGGTGAATTAATTAATTTATTTTCAAACAGTTATTAAGTTCAAATTCGAATTTTACTTCCTATGTTTAGTCCAGGGACTAACTAAAATAGGAATCCATCCTGAACTGCTAAAAATAGAATGTTATTTTTAGCACTTCCATTTTTCATTCTCTATTGCTCAATCCAGCACTGGTACCCAAACTGCTATTTTTAGCATTGCTATTTTTAGCACTTCTATTTTTAGCATTTCTTGTTGCCATTTTCAACAGTGCCCACATTGATACCCAAGTCAAAGCCACCTCACAACCACGTGGTAGCTCTAACCCAACCGTTGACCCATTCATGATCATGACAAATATGCAAGTGATACCCATTTTGGCAGTGGTCAAATATGCACCAAGGATTAATAGGTATATATGAGAGGCACATGGGGCCCTCTAAAGCCACATCACATCAGTAATAAAATCTCGATGGTATTGCACCCAAAACCTTAATAATTCATCAAGGTAGAGGCATTGGGGATACAGGGAGTATCTGTGGATCCCTCATATAATTGTCATCTCATCCTCCCTCCTGATTATGTGTTCAGGGTCCACCACTTCCACATCATCTTGGGCATTCCCTTTTGTGATGCACGCAATGCAGATGGGGCGACCTAGCTCTTTAAACCTCCTAGATGACGCAAATCGCCAATGAAGCTCCCCTACTCCAATATTAAATGCATGATGTCCCACCTTGCCAGATCCTCTTGGAAATAAAATCCTAGGAATTTTGCACCCAACACCATAGGGAACCGCTAGGGTAAAAATGTCGGGGAGATGTGTCCTGCCTCAGGTAACCACCTAAAGCTAATATTAAACTCTTATTAGCCTATCGAGTGTAGCCATATCGATCCTAGCCATGACACCTACAAGGTTGGTCATGGGTCCCGCCAGACCCACCGTTGCACGAAAAATACATCTGTGACATTATAAAATATATATGTGGTCCTCTATCGGGTGACATTGACGTTAGGCTAACGGCCCCACTAGGCTACATTATCCCTACAATTAAATCTCGTTGGGCTTTATCCAAGCCTCCCTTTGAAATATCTAGGGTAAAACTTACGGGTTTACGTGGACAGTGTTGATACTCCCTCGACGTCCAATGGCTTTTATCTCCCCTACCCATGCACCCTTGGTCATGACTCCTTACCATATGGTTTGATAGGGAGTCTACCTTTTATCCCTCGACAAATGAATTTCAACCCCCACAATGTATGAGCATATATACACACTTAAGCCTATGCCCTCAATGCTTGGTTATGATACTCTGTAACTCTTGGGCCTATTGGTTATGATACAATTTGATTCCTTAAGGGCTTAGCCCACACAACTCTCTCTCTCTCTCTCTCTCTCTCTCTCTCTCTCTCTCTCGCTCCTTCCTGAGCTTAGTAGCTGATAACAAGGCCTGAAAGCCAACTCTGTTAATTTCATAACAAATAACACAAAGATTTTTCCATTCATTTATGCTTAGGCATGTTGGACAATTCTCAAGCTCATAATAGTTCATAGATCTACATGACGCCTCTTAAGCTAATAATAAACATAAAAGAAGCTCATGAATACATATAAGAATCCATTCAATTGCTCATGGATCTTACAAGAAAGTAAACATTTCTTAAGCATGCAAAAAATCACATTCTACATTATATCACAAGCATTAGACTAGTACATTGAATCAATACCAAAACTCGCTTTAAGCCAATAGATCAAACATATGCTTAACAATCAATGTACAAAGGCTTTAGTATACACTTATCCTATAAAATGTGCTCAACAACTGAGATTGGGACTTCAACTCTCCACCCAACCTTAGACGCACTGCAACAAATCCTTTCTTGCAGTAGTCACCCCCAAGCTAGATTCCAAAGCTTAAGGATGAGTGCTTAAGGGATTAAACAAAGCTAATAGCTGAAAAAAGGACTCCAAAGGATTATCCACCTACACCCACCAACTACTTAAACAAGTCAATATCTCATAGGGAATCTATAGGTCTGTCGTCTCCACCCTTCAACTACTTCAAAAAAAATTGTAGCTCTACCATTACAGGCTAAAATAAGACGTCATAAGGCCACACTGCCTGTGTACTACCTTCACCTACCAAACTAGTCAAATAATCAAATGCAGAGGGAATTACTTCCCTAAATTATTCTCAATATTTATCCCAATGTCATGTCATAGGGCCTAACCTCGATCATCTTCATCACGGAGTTTTTGTAAGAATAAAGATTGATCTCTCTAGTCCAAGACCATAATTTCATTATTGTATGGGAAGGTTGCTCAGTGGCAAGCTATTGATGAATCGGTAGATTTTTTAGACCACAAGTGTCCCAGTGGTATTTCTCATCCATAAGAAAACCAATATTCAATCTCAATAACTTTAATTCAATAAGCTTTTATCATAAGGGTCCCACGTTTCATAGATAATCACATCTCTAAATTAGGAGATTAGTCTTATTATGACTCAGGAAGGTTTGTCAGTGGAAAGCTATTGATGAACCGGTAGGTTATTCAGACCACAAGCTTCCCAATGGTTTCTTCAGTCCTAATGCAAGCCATTCTTGGTGGTTTTTTCAGCCCTAGACAAGTCACTACTCAATTACAAGAGAAGGAGAGTTCAATATGCAAATATGGGGAGGTTCTTTAGCTAGCAGGCTATTAATAAGTCAGTAGGTCCTTCAGACCAAAAGCTTCCAAGTGGTTTCCTAAGGAAATCCACACTCCTTGGTTTCTTCAGTCCTTCGGAAACCACATGATGATGATATTTAAACATGGGAGGGTTCCTGAGCTAAATAAACTACCATGGGAGCACAAATATCACCCTTCTTAGGTATTTCTTCATAGAGTGCAAGCATGAGTGTTCCTAGCCCACGGCCACACCTGGTGTTTCCACATACACTTCAAGTACTCGAGTATCTCTATCTCTTGGCTAGTAGTTTCATCGATCCATAAACTTCCCAATGGGCTCGTCAGTCTAAGGAAAATCACTCTTGGTGGCTTCATCAATATTTGGTAGGTCACTGCTCTTTATCATCCACCAGCAAACCCTCTTGGCTTCTTAAGCTAGTTTGTTTTCAGCATGAGTTCTCCCTCTCTATCAAATTTCCTTTTCCTGTTCCCTTCCTCTTCATGAGGGATTTCTTTCTTTCTTTTTCCCTGTCCTAACTCTACCCCTTTCAAATGGAAGAATGTTACCAAGAGCCTCTCAGCCTCCCACCTATTTCTTGTTCTTTCTCTGTGTGCATAGAGTCCTCCCACTACCGTGTTACAACCATTTTCAGTTGTGTGGCCAGGCACTCTTGTCACTCGTCCTCGAGTTCGACAATGATGGTTTAGCCATTTTTTAGTGTTGGTGGGGATTATGTTATGCCAACTCCACACCCCACCCCCCCCCCCCCCCACCCTTTCTTTCCTTATTGGTTGGCTTCATTGTTCCAACTACTAGTGTAGCCCATCACCATTAATTTTTTTGTCCTTTTTTCCTTATGAAATTACCTAAGGAAGACATGAATCCTCTATCTGCTTTCCCAACTCCCTTAATTGATATGATCAACCCAATTTAAAGCATACCTTCCATCCATTCATGGGTATCATAAAACAAGTCAAGCTTCCTTCAAATCCCAAGTAACCTCCTTCATCAAACTCTAGAATTTGTGTCCCAATTCTCATGCCTTTTTAATTATAATTAAAGTATATGAAATATTTACAATGAAAGGGAATTAGCTTGAGGTTGTCATAGACCCCTCCCCCTCAAAGGAATACTATCCTTAGTGTTTTATAACCGAACACAAAACAAAACGTGCTTTAAACATAAGCATAAGATTTGGAGCTTTATATACACAACTTTATACAACATTTACAAGATTCAATTACATTTGCCTCAACCAACAAACGAAAATGATATGTTACTCACATCTGATCAACCATTTCCTAATGGCCCTTTTGCATTATTTTGGTACTTCTGATGCACCCAATTCAATTTGGATTTGTTCCTTTTCTTTGGAGTTTCACCTACCTCCAATATTCAATGTTTTCTCCTTGTGCTCCTTTCTCTTTCAACAAATTGTTCTTGGTTCATTGTTTTCAAGAAAACCCCTGATGTGTTTCTGATTCTAATCATCCTTACTCATAAACCTTCAAAAACCAATATCATCTTCTGACATCCCCCTTATCTGCTTCCCAATCTCTCAGGCCTTCCCCCTTCCATGTAGTCACTTGCCTTCCAAGTTCAGGAACCTCCTTCTTTACTTCTTAGTCCCTCAGGTGATCCATTACTTTGCAAGGCTTCCTCGCATCAAAAGGATTTCATAACCAAGGCAAGTCCTTGCCTCAAAACTTTCATATCGACCATAACATGGTTCATGGTAATTAGTGGGCACCAATGGGTGCTATTGTCCCACAATGGCCCTATTCCCGAAATCTTCAATCAACATGTCACTACGCACTCTGATATATTCAAGTTGCTTATATTCACCTTGTAGCCAAGTCCCTTCATCCAAACTGGGAAATTTCCTTGATTTCCTACATCATGGTACACAATTCTCCATGAGACTCATCATAAAATAATTGCAATAAATTAAAATCATACCTCATTAATAGCATCCAAGCTCAAGGAACCCCTATTATGGGTCTACCTGTATGTATTGCAAATGATAACATGTGTCATATCATTTAATAAAGGATCCAGTTTATGGCTAATAGACCTATGGTCAGAGTCTTCCACATTTCTTGTTCTTGTTGTAAACATAGGCATAATGTAAGAATTATAATCACATGATATTACATCATAGATTAGTGACGGCTACTTCTTTCCTAATCAATTCCTCACACAACCAAGAATCGCGTTGGACAACTTATCATTCGATCCTTACTCACATTAAAAAAATACAATTTGTCATCCATCCACAAGAATGACTCCTAACAAAAAAATTCAGTCACAATGACATTCATATAGGTATATAAACATTAGCATGGTCATGAACATATCACATATGTAAATAAGGTCAAGGTCAAGAGAACTTACTTTGTGTTATTTTCATGACTTCCATGGACCTATCCATTATCCCATCGACAAAACTAGCCCACTTGGTTATACATTTGTCCTCCTAGTTTTGGACATAACATGCGTTGTCGAATGTTAAATAAAATTAGAGTTTAAAGAACCTTGTATTTAAGCAAAGCAGACATCATCCAAGGGATTATTCTACCAGAATCTCAGCATTAACTCAAAATTAGCCTCTTGACCGAGACTATTTTTATTAGTTTAAAATCAACCTTATTTTCCAATCAACAGTATAAAATTTAAAATGTTAGTCTTCTTGTT
The DNA here is from genome assembly GCA_000404065.3 of Pinus taeda. Taxonomy (NCBI): domain Eukaryota; kingdom Viridiplantae; phylum Streptophyta; class Pinopsida; order Pinales; family Pinaceae; genus Pinus; species Pinus taeda. Next base: position 35,811 of record APFE030155138.1, read on the forward strand.
AAGGCCAACAATAGCCATTAAGTTCAGCCTCTTTACCAAGGTCGTCCACAACCCTTTAATCCAACCTCTTTGCTAAGGCAAACAATCCATGGAGTTTGTAGTCTCATCAGGTTAGTTATCAACATTTGTCCTCTTTATAATGCATAATTATCACATTTATAAATGTGATCCAAGTGGCTCTAGAGACACTTAAAGATCTGAAAGGGCTCAAGAGAAACTCAAAAATAAAAAGTTCTTATATTGCAATGGAACTAGGGTCAAATCGAAGAGCTCGTTGTAAGCTTTCCAATGGCACAAACAACATCTCAATTTGAGTTCGTATGTGAAAGTTCTCCAGTCAAAGTTTTGGTTAAACTAGGCCCATTGGCTAAATTTGAAAGTCCTAAAATTGGAAGTCCAAATAAATTTGGCAAATGCCGCTAAATTTGGCGACCACTAACGAGGCAACAATTTGGCACTTAGCGATGACAGATTCCGGCGGTCGGAACGGGTGAAATTGTCACCGCTTTAATTTGCCCGGTAAATCCAAAAATTTGGTCAAAAAATTTGGAACAATATTTTTAAATTTGATTATATATATATATATATATATATTTATATATAATATATATTATATATATATATATATATATATATTATATATATATATATAATATATATATATATATATATATATATAATATATCTTGACAAGTGTTGAACCGTTCAAATGACCATAACACATAACGCGAGGTTGACAAGTGTTGAACCGCGTCCGCTGGTTGGCTGACCCACCATCACAGGCCCCATAACCGACCACTCAACATAAAATGCCGAAACAAATTAAAATGACCCCAAATAAAATGTTAATTACCAAATATTTTCTGGAGGCCGCAAGGTTGGAACCCAAGTCTGCCCAAGGCTTATTTTAGTGCCCAACCAAAATGGCCAATGAGCCTCATTAAAATTTATGCCCAAAACTTTATATAAAAACATGAACTTCATTCACCCAAAAAACCAAAGGAGCATGTACAGATGCCGAGGCAATGGAACCATGCCTGGAACGAATTTCGAGGAGAATATTCTCTGATGCAGAGGAGGAATCTTTAAATTCCCTTGGGGCCAAATTTTCACAGTGATAGAATCATGCCAAATTTATGCTCAAACAAACTAGAATTTCGCCAAGACTATGATGGCGCGATAAATTTCCCGATAAACTTGCACAGAGGAATCTCTGTGGAATCATGAGGAATCTAAAAGATTCCCTAAGGGCCAAATTTTCTCAGTGGCATAATCATGCCAACTTTATACTCAAATGAACCAAAATTTTGCAAAGACTCTGATGGAGTGATCAGTTTACTGATCTAAGCAGCATAATTGTAGTCAACTTGCATAGAGGAATATTTTTGGAATCATGAGGAATCAAAGGATTATCTGAGGACCAAATTTTGACAGTTTTAGAACCAAGACCACTTTATATTCAAATTACTCATTTTTTCACAAGGAGCGCAGTGGTGAAGTCGGATTTGTCATATGCACAGTAGAATTCCAGTCAACCAGCAATAATGAATCTTTAGGGAATCTTTGAGATTACTGAGGGTCCAGATTTTGACGGTGTTAGAAAGGGGTCAAGTTTACAATCATTTAACATGATTTCGCGCCACGAATTCAACAGGCAGGCCATCACCGTAAGTGGAGGTATATGATGTAGTGATGTCATCTCTTTCTTTTGATTTGTTGAGATGATGATTTTGATGTTGAGATCTTTGTTTACCATTCCGTTGGAGGATGCTTGTATGCCACTTCATGTGAGAATTATATATCTTGTCATACTAAAGGGGGGCCCATATGAGTGAGATTTTCTATAAGAGAATGTCTCGTGGAGAGACACACCATTCTAATTGAGGGAGTTTATCCTTGTGATGACAAATAATGCACCATGTACTAATCATCATCTCGCAACATTTAATGGAGTAGCCTCCCTGCTCTTGACACCAGGCCCAGAGACGTAGCCCACGCTCAGTAAAATTTGTTATCAACTTGTGTGTGTTCTTTGATTCGATGGTTGTCATTATGCTTCCTCTTCTTTAAAGTATGCACATGTGGTTTTTCATACTCTTTCACATGCAATTTTGCTAACATCACATAAGTAAAAGATCTTGGTTAATTTTGGTTGCTGAGAGAATTTGGATCAAGCTTGGTATCAAAGCAGTCTTCTCACTGATGTGAATTGCGAGTGTGAATGATCGAACGTGCAGATAGAAAGAAAATGGAGGATGACAAAAATCTCTATGAAGCCTTCGACAGGATGGCCAGCATGGTAGATTTAATGTATGCATATTGTGAGACGAAAATGGTAAGAGAAGAACGGGAGAAAGAAAGAGCAGGGGACGATGCTCCGTATACCTCTTTGAGTGAACATTCTTCTTCTTCAACATCTTCTCACCATTCAAATGAGGAGATCAATTAGAGCCTTCAAGCAGAGAATGGTGAATTGAGGAGATTTCTACAAGGAGAAAAAGAGGAGAAGCAAAAATTGTAGCTTCAGTTACGAGCCATGGAAGAGGTCTTGGAAGAGTTGAACCACAATAAAGGCTTAGCGAAGCCATCATCCTCTGCTTAAGAATTGATAGCTGAGGTAAACAATGTTGATCGTTCTTCATTTTCATTTTCACATGACGTTATTTCTATTGAAACCCTTGAGGCACCCATTTAAGGAACAAGCATGGGACTCCTTATCAAGATGGGATACACTAAAGGAGAGTGATTGAAGGTAGCAGAAGCTTCCAAAGCATTATCGAAACCATCGAGGAAAGAGAATGATTGGAACACATCACAATCCTCCCATGACAGTGCACATTGTAGAATAAGAGTAAGGCAAGCTCTCATTGCCAGGATTGCACCAGAGACAGCCAAGAGAGGTACAAAAGTATCATTATTTTAAAGTTAATTTTTATTACAAGCATATTGTTAATGGTGAGTAGAAATTATGGCATAGAAAACTATGTAGTTTTTGGTGGCTTGCATAACCACGTGGTTGTCGAGTTTTAGAAGAGAACAACAGCAAGAAAGAGGACAAGATGTGAAAGGCCTTCCCCACATCAGGGAAGGAAGAAGGTTAAGCAAGTCTGGAGGAAGAAGAAATTTTGCAATCATTGCAAGAAAGGTGGACATCAAAGAGCCACGTGTTGGAGGCTCCATCCAGAGCAACGTCTCAGGTACAAAACGCTGATGTAGGAACTAGTTGGAAAGGTTGTTCAACAAGCAAATCAGCTCTAGGATGATGACCCATTCACTTTGATGAGTGAGAGATGGTTTTTGTTATGAAACCAGCTCACAAAAAGATAGAAAAGATAGATCAACGCCTTAGAATTTAGCCTCTTCGAGGGGGCAACCTCTTGTACATTACATAAATGAACAATTCTTGGATGATTCAAATGACAAAACCTCCTTTCTATATATAGGAGTCTAAGGGGTCACAATATAACCCAGCCGACCTAACAATAATAATATAAGGCACAAAAATAACAATAGAGGGATTCTATGGGGCACAGTAATAACAATATGGGGACAATAGGGGCACAACAATATTAATAAGGGATACAACTATAATAGTAATGGGGTAATCACTAGTATTATAGGGACCCAACGGAACGGGCGTATTGCCCCCAAGTTCATCGGAATCTTAAGTAACAAAGAGAATTTGAATGGTATCATTCTCACTCTCTTCGGGAAGGGTATGATTATCTAAAGTTGAAATTGGGTCAACTATCACCTCGACCTATTGACTTTGGTCAGGTATAGACTCATCAGATTCACTTTTAGAGGGAGTGGTTTCGACCAACGGTTGATTTAAGTCAGTCAGTTTTTCAGCTAGTAAAGGACTTGGGGAGAGTTTCCTGTAGCCAGATGGAAGTCACTGTGGTGATGCAAGACGGTTATCCAACACTCTTTTGGCTTCATCCAAAAAGTGACAAAGGTGAAGGGTATGGTTCCCTTCACATAACCTACATGGAAACATAATCTTTCTCGTCTGTCCATGAACTTTACTATCACTAGTTGAAGGCGTGTTATCAACATGATTTCCAGAAGTTGATGACACAGGACGGTGTGAATGGGGAGACCATTCTCTCAAGATCCAAGGAAAGCATGGACAGTCTTGAGAAAAATGGTCACCCGCACAAATTATGCATGGAAATTTGGCTTTGGAAAGTCTAATGTGTGGATTTTCACCAAATGAAGCATTCAAAGCAATGGTTGTTTGGTTGCCTCCTTGCTTAATTGGCTTCTTCCTCTTCTCCTTCCCTTTCTTCTTCTTCTCAGTCACATGGTTACTAGCATCACTATTTTCACCAAGAGAAGAGGAAGAAGGGGAGGGAGAAACAAACGAAGAAGGCGAAGGGTCAATTTTAGTATCAACTGGAGGTTGATTCAATTACGGAGGAATGATGACATTTTGAACCACTGAAGTTTAAAAAAACCATACTGGCAAGCTAATGGTAATTCCTGGAAGGGACAATGTAGCCATATACGGAGCACCAATATTTCCCCAAGAAGAAAATGGACTAGGATTCCCCTCAAAAGGGATTCCTTGATTGGTGTTTCCCAGATTTATCTCCATATATCTCAACCTAAGATCAACTAAGGAACAATGATGTTATTCCGGATTCAATTAATTTTAATGACGCTTTGACACAACTTTACTTTTTCAGTTTTTAAGAGTCAAGAAAAAGCTAAAGATGACTCTAGTCTCCTTCAATTTTTAATGAGCCTGAAGTGACAAGTGCTCAGATGGACCTTTCCTTTTAAAGAGTCGAAAAGGAATGAAAGTGACTACTCTAGAAAATATAGATAGAGGGATTACCAAACCAATCGCAAAAATGCAATATACACCTTGGTAATAAATTAAAGAGAAACTACCAAGGACATGTATGGTAGTCAATCTTCCCAAATGCTGTGTTCAGTGCATTGCAATCAATAAGGCAACAGAGTCGGCTTCCTACGGATAAAGGATATAAGCCTATTGTGGTCTCCCAATATATATGTGACGGTATGGGGAGCACAAGTTTGTGCTAGCACTTGTCATATCAAGGAGGAGGAATCACGCAACCTTCAATGAAAACGATAGTTACTAGTTTTTACGATGTCGGAACACGTCTCTAGCCTAGACCTCTAGATGTGTTGCGTTAAGTTCCAAAGCGTTGTTAGGTTCATTGAAATTTATTTTAGAGTTGATCTTGTTTAAAGTTTGCCTTTCAATGGTTCACCGCGTGATGTTGATTCGAAATTCCTAAAAATGTAATCTACAATGATAAAAAATCGTTGTTTATTTTGCAATGAAAATCCTAGCTACTAGGGAAAGAAGATTACAATTCTTTCAAACAAAGAGAAAAGAGCACACACTAGTGCATTTTCCTAAATAATTTTTCACACACCAACTAAATGCAAATGCAAATTCATGTATTTGTTTTTCATTCTCCTTAATGTAAAAATGCCAAAAAGGAAAATTGAATGTAGCAAAGATCTGAAATATTTCTTTCAAAATAACATTTTTGACAATTTCTTCTTCAAAAGAGAAAGGAAGACTAAACAACACTTTTCAATTTTGCATAAAAATGCTTTCAACACTTCGAATATCAACAAATCAAACCAAATACATGACGAAAAGTTCAATCGACTATCCAGGGAAGGAAGAATCCATGACACTTCTCTTTTTGACACAAAATGACAATTACGACACTTTTTGTACTAAAACGACAGATTGATCTAAGAAACTTTTCGACAAAGGATTGTAAATGATGAACAAATACATAAAAACATTTACTAATATTAATCTAAGGGAGGCTGATCTATGTGATGCAAGGAGGTTACAGTAATGAGGCACTGTTCATAAGCAGCAAAACAACTAAACAAAACTAAAAACAAGGACAAAAACCCCCAATTTCTAGAATGGAAATAGGTTCAGTTAGTCATTGCACATGGGCTTCACAGAAACAGGGATGCATCACACTTTACATGCTCGGGAGGTGCGATGCATGCTGGTTTACAATGACAGACAATGCGATGGGCTAGGGAGCGCAACTGAAGTGGGTTTTAGCTCAGATGTGCAGCTGTTTTTAGTGAGTTAAGTTGAGATATGATAGAAAATAAAGAGAAAAGTAAAAAGGAATGTCTTGAGAGGTTACTGAGCTACCAAAAGGGGATTTATAATGCTTGTAAGTCAAATGTTTAATTCATAAACTAAACCAGAGATTGACTGAAGCCACATTCATCTACTATGCAATTGCAGAGAAAGAGAAGTTCGAAGGCTACCTGGCTGACTTCAGGCTCTGTCTATAGTTTATAAAACAAAAAATAACAACAAACAAACATCTATCCGATTCCCAGTGGAGTTGCCAATTTGTTTTTGGGAAAACTAGTGTCTTGTCGAATGACTAGCCCTCTAGGTTTGGCAGCTACCCTAGAAACAATAGTTTAAAGCAATTCACGATTTATTCTATGTATAACAAATAAGAGAAAGACAATGGAACCAACCAGGAACTTTCGCTTAATCCCTTGCTTGATCTCTCTCTGCCTTGATAGAGCTTGCAACTCCTCCCCGTACTTCACCTGTTTAGAGAGTACTTGTAGAAACACAGTAACAAAGAACCTTCAAAGAATCTTGATCTATATAACATAAACATTACAAAATCAGATATGTAATGAACATACAATAACATTCACAAATGATAACAGTCACAATTTCATAATCATATGGAAGAAAACTTGAAGAAGTTTATTAAATAGAAGGGAGAATTACAACCTAGTTGTCTGATCCAACATCAATTCTTCTTCACCTCATGAAATAGAAAGATCACACCAACAATACAATGCTCTTTCCTCAAATACAAACTATCAAAACTTCCTTGCAATTCACAATATTCTAGCCTCAAGATCTCTTAGATGAGGGATCCATTTATAGATGTGTGAAAGGGTGTGAGTCATCTATGGGGTTTTAATTAGTGTCATTCCACTTGTTACATTTGGTTCCACTTGGAGATTTATTGGATCTCTTACTCATCCCTGGGTGAATTTAGAGAGGCAAGTGTCATAGGAGAAGTTTCTAGAAGATTCCATAAGCAACCACCTAGCAAACTATCTCGGACATTTATCCATCCTCGCCCATTGCACCCTATAAAAGGCCTAATCAGTATGCATCACACCTGAGCAATGTACCACTCAGTATGCATAGCACCTGGCTAGTGTAGCAGTCAGTATGGTTTAGTTTAGGCCATTTCTAGATGGTTTCTCAGGTGGAACTTTTGGGGAATGATGTAATCAGATGACCATATTCTTTTAGGGTACGAAAGAACTCTTTTAGGGGTTGATGAGCCCTAGTTTATTGACATATAAGTTTGGGGTTGAAGTGCCCAAATATGTCTATAATAGACAGACCAAGAATTTTGGGTACGAGACTACTTTGTGCTCCTTCTTCTTCGAGAAGGTTCCAGTGCTATGTCCCAGAGTATCAGTTTCTATTAGTAGCCCTCGAGATCCTCGGATGCGCAGGTGGGTCGACCCGATGAAACGCCTTCGAGGCGGAGACATGCAGAGGACAGCTTTCGATGATGATTTCTTCTCCTGGTGGGAACAACAAATCATTGTTGTGGATGACTATCCCTATGCTGGCATGGATTTCAAAGGAGATCTGAACTTGGTGCCACCAAATGCGACATGAGGAGAGATAGGTAACCATTTTTTTAAAGTTTTTATCAATTTTAAGATTTTTTTTGTGTTTTTTAAATATGAAAATGAACTTAAAGATATTTTTCATGGGATTAAAATACTGACATAATGATCATGTTCCAGATGTGGGTCTAGTATGACCAAACGAATTACTGCGGCATAGGCATCATGGAAGAGGTGTCAAAGAGGCGGCTGTAGAGACAGAGAGGGTCCTATATGTTGTCTAACGAAACTTGGTGAGATTGGCTCACCAGGTACCAATGGAGGCCATAGAAGATCTTCCTAAGGATATGTAGTGCCGTGTGGTAGGAGTGCCACACGACTGGGTTCGCCTTTTTCAGCATGTGGCCAAGGCAGTAGTCACTTACTTAGCCACTCATCCTGAGCCGGGTCATTAGATGTACTGGACATGATTATGGGCATTTTAGTCTCGATTTTGTATATTATTTTTGAAACACTTTATGTACACACGGGCGATTTTATGATATATATATATACAGTTCCAGATTTTTTATGTTTGTTTTTATCTTGATGAATGAATGATACGCCAATCTAATGCTTGATTAGCGATAGAATCTACTAATGAATTGTCAGATTGTGGAATGTGCAAATAAGTAATAAAAAAAAATTATCTTTACAACACACTCACTCTAAAAAATTGACGATATAAATAAGGATCCCGAACCCGATAAATGTTATTCAATTGTGACACTACCAGCTGTGAGTCAAGATACACTACTAACAAATCAATTCCATAAGAAATAGCTTCAGATAGTAAATTAAGGATAGCAGTATATTCGGAAATATTATTTGACGCAGAACCAATACATACTCCCCTTGACACCATCAATTGACCAGTTGGATAATAAATCACCCAAGCTGCGGAAGCAATATTCCGAGTGTGCCGACTAGAACCATCGACGAATCTAAAATAGACCAAGTCATCCATCAACACCTACCAAAGCATATCAAAAAGTGTTGATATTACAAGAAACTCCTGATAGAATATGTACAAAAATACAAAATATACAAAGAATACATATGCTTGGCTGTAACCTAAGCAAAGTACTTCTTGAGGTAGAGCCCATCAGTGGGCTCCGCCAGCTTGTTCCTAGAGATGTTTATAGGTACAGTCATTGAGCCAATCAATATATTACCTTCAGCAGATAACTGTGTTAGAGCCAAAGGAACCGTACAAACATCGCTAGTAAGCATATTGGAGGACCTAGATTTGACTTCATGCAAAGGAGGATGAAAATATGAATGATGATGTAAATCTTCCAATGGTCAATCTACAACTATCATTGCTTCAAATATTGCTTCGTCAGATGGAAAACATGTATCTAAGAAATCCAAAATAGAAGAGGGATCAAGGGTCCAAGTAGGAGCCACATCACCATCTAACTCCTTTCCCGAAGAGGGAGTGGGATGGTTGTTTGTAGAGTTATCGATAGATTCATATCTAAGCTCTACTGTATACATAGGAGATTCTATTCCACCCACCTTCCCTTCATCTGATGTGGTCGCATATGAAGGTAAGGTCCCAGGATCTGAAAAATAGTGAGTTTGAACAAACTCTTTCCGTAAAGGCTCCTTGGAGGATGAAATTGTATCGATTCTAACTGTAGGAGGGGGAAGATCAAATACACCCATCAAGGAAGAGTACATCCCGACTCCTAGATTCTCTATAGGTTGACGGGGATAATCCACCATTGGAACAGTAGAATCCGAAGTTACACGAGGGTCAACTAGAGAATAATCCAATTGATCAACTTTAACAATTTTCCCTTCATGAGGAAAATAAAGGACTTGAAACAGAGTCAAAATTACGGAATCCATTTCATAAATCCAATTTTGTCCTAAAAGGAGATTGTAATCAAGGTTGGCATCAACAATTTCTACTTCGACATTAACGACCTTTCCTCCAACACATATAGGAAAAGCTGGGATAATCCCGTGTGGCCTACGAGAATGTCCGTCAAATGCTGTCAAGAGGGTGGGTGAAGGAATAGCTGTAGGTGATCCAATTGCCTTCCAACATGCCATAGACATTATGCATGTGGAAGCTCCCTCATCTATAATTGCCCGAAAAATATTGATTTTCCGGTAAGTAGACTTTATTTGGAAAGCCATATGATGAGGAAATCTCTTTTTGACATTGTGCATACCAAAAGTGAGAGCTAAAGAATTATTTGGATCTACTGCCCCCATTGTCGAAAGCAAAGCACTTCTTTGAGCTGGACACAACTGGAGTATCTCTAAAGAATACATCGTGCATGGACTCTGAGCCAAATCTTCTACAATGGACTAGTTCTAGGCTGCCCTAGCATTAGGGTTGATAGTCACGTGTTTGGTGGAACCTTTCGGTATCCGAGGTATAGACTTGACAAAGGGTCACTCAATATGAAGTGGATCTATAGTTTCGGGGACAGATTTATCCTTGGATGTTTCTGCTTCACCATAATCCTATGATCGTGTAGCCACATTGACATTATAACTCCTCATGAAAACATTTGAGGAATTATCCCCTCCCTGGTTGCCCCTTGTAGAGGTACCAGGGTTTGATTTCACATCAGCAAGCAACTGCTGCCCTTGGGGGAAAGGGTTAATTAAGACAACTTGGGAGCTAGAAGACCCTTGTTGCACTAATAAGCGCTGAGCAACTTGAATTTTTGGGCAGAGATGAGTCAAATGGTCTCCACTACATAACTTGCATGGAAACTTACCTTTATTCTTAGAATCATTTCTACCCTCATCGGCACCATTGTCGGGCTTATTTGCATTACCCTTCCCATCCTAATTCTTCTTTTTACCTTGTCCCTTCTTCTTCCCATCAGAATTTTGATTTCCTTTGGGGTTAGAAGCTTGAATGATGTTTATGGAAGAAGGTTGAGAAGCTGGAGTAGTAGACGACGCAGCCTGATTGGAAGAAGTAGTTTGTATAAACAACTGCTGCAATTGGCTCAGAAGGTTCACCGCATTTGCATCAATCGGTCCAATAATACCATTAGCATGCGAGCCTGGCTTCTTTTTGGCTATATCAACCGTGGATCTAGGAGCGTCAAGCAAGATTTTCTGAACAATCCTAGACTAAGAATATATTAATTCTAATTGCTGGGCACGAAAGATAGCTTGCTCTTCGAAATAAACTCCGGACATAGAAACATCCTTGGATATCTTGGGTTGTAACAATTTTAAAAACCATTTGAGATGGAATTCAGGTGGAATTTCAGCTTTGATGAGTCTCTTTCTTCGTCTCTACTCCTGAATATGATAAAAAATGTGAGTAGCCGTGTCTTGATGAAAATTGGCCAGAAATTCAGTTTCGGCTTCGTAATGGACAGGCAACTGGAAATGGTTTAAGAAAATGTTAGCCAAATTAGCAAAAGACGTAAAGGTGCCCCCTGGCAACTCTATATACTACTTAGCCACATTCCCAGTTAAGGTGCGTTGAAATAGTATCAACCTTATCGAATCATCGATCAGGGAGTTAGATGAACACCATAAATGGAACGTGGTTACATGGTCGCCTAGGTCTTCACCACTCTTCCCTTTGAATTTTGGGATATCCGATGGAAGTTTGGTTGGGACCAGAGGCCAAGCTGGATTGTATCTAATCAGATCATTTGTTAACTTAGTCAAGTCTGGTAGATTGAGCGTGGCCAGAAATAAAAGTCACCGAGGACCTTGGGGATTCCACCCAGATTGGGCAGGGTTCCCAAAAGTTGGAAAAGAATTACCTAGATTTTGAAAGGCACCAGGTTGCTTGAAGTAACTGGTATAACCTATTGAACCAAAAGGTGACCCTTATGGTTCAGGAAAACTCAGAGTTTGACCAACTCTAGCCGAAAAACCTCCGTAACCAACAAAGTTTCCCCCTAACGAATTATTATAAGAAGCTAACAACCCTTGGTAGCGGTACTAAGAATTAGTTAAGGGTGGAAAACTTTGAAATGAATTCACTGAGGAATATGACACATTCCCTTGTTGGCCGAAAAATTGACTCCTAGTTCCTATCCCGCTAACCGCAGGGTTTGTCAAACTCTGGAAGGGATTACTACCTTGACCTGTGAAAGGAAAAGGCATAGACCCCACTGTTGGATTGGAATGTGGTATATGACCACTTCCAAATGGGAAACCCTGAAAATAGGCTGATCCATTCATCATGGGCATGGAGGTAGTTAATGGTACATTTAATGGAACTGAAGGAATAACTTGAGAGGGCATTCCAAAAGGGAAGAATCCAAAATTGGATGCATGAGCTTGGGAACTTCCACTCATTGATGGAATGGAAGTAAACCCAAATAAGGATGTGCTGGTAGTAGACCCAAATAATGATGTAGAGGGGATGGAAATGGTTCCTCCCCCTTGCATTGATATAGGAGTCTACATACTCGTAGCACTCATGGTGGATGCCATGCTTCCAGCAGTGGTCTTCAAAGGGATGTATGTGTGTGGACCTGGGCTTGAAGGCCTGTGTGTCATAGTTTCGATGTATAATAATACGTCTAGATTATTAGAAGGGAGAGGAGAATTCAGAGCTGCAATGGACTCTGAGAGCTCTTCTACCTCAATATTATCTTCCGAGTACTCGAGAAAGAACTGGTGTGTTCCTCTCTAACTCTGTGGTAATACCAAGTCTACCTTGTACACTGATGCCCCCAAGCAGAGGATCAATCTCCGATGCACTAGCTGCCACTGGTTGAAAACCATTTGCAGAATCGCTCCTATGCCTTCTAGGAGAAGACTTTGGACTTGTAGGTGAAAGCCCACGAAGTCTATGGGACCATCTAAGTGCTCAGTCAACCACTTTGAATTATTTTAATAAGATCTACTTAAAGACTCAAGAAAATTGAAAGCTAGGCAGACTAGGAGCACATAACACACTAAAAATGTCACTAAAGAATTAAGTAGTCAAACAACTTTCAAGTATTTCCGCTCTAGGTCATTAGGATCGGACACCAAAATACAAGAAAATGAATATAAGGGCCTTCCAAAAATAGATTGGGGTAATTATGCCCCAAGTCTACTAGCGAAGGTATCAAAGTTAGTTATGCTGGCCTCCAGACAACAGCCTTTGCCGGTGCAAGCCCCCAAGCTTCACAAGGGTGCCCTCCAGAAGTATCGTTGAATGTGATGCAACATCAACCTCAGGTGCCACATGATTCCCCTCCATAGCCACCTATGTAGATCCCTTGGATTAGCAACTAAAGGTACCAACTCATATCAAAAGTTGGGCAAAACATTCGTGAGGTAAGATTCGACAAGTAAGAGAGGGGGTATCTCTCGTCCTTATCTTCACAAACCCTCGTGCTTAACTCCTAGTCACGGAGCTTTCTCGGTTTCCCTAATGCTATTGGATTTCACTCTTTATTCAGACTTCTATGTTTCACAATTTAGAGTGGCCTTAGAGAGTTTACTCTCCTCTTGCCTAATCCAAGGCCCTAAATAACATAAAACTTGTTGGTGTATCTGATTGACAATATAAAAAGGTTCTAGTTTATTTTATTAAGTGCTTGATTTTAAGTGGCTGTTCTTTTCAAGTCAAAGGGACAATAAGGAAGTGAAATTGATGGTGTTCTTATGATGCAAAAGAAATTAATGAAAAACTAACTTATATGCAGTGCATTTGTTTGTTCTTCGATGAAAAGCAACTTCTACTTGGCTTCTAAGAAACTTCTATTAAAGCAAAAAAAAAATTCTTTTCTTTCCTTGTAGCAGACTTCACACTCACAAAAACTAAAAAATTATTGATGCTTTAATAATGCAAAACTACCTTAATGCAAAGTGTACATGATAATGCAAAATTCTAGATTACTCTAAAAAGAAATAAAAGCAATTTGTTTATAAGCCAACTTAAGTGTTTGAAAGGAATAAGAATTTTGAACACAAACTCTTTCCCAAAACAGGAAGGACTAGTCAAAAATATCCCAAATCACTCTCAAAAACCAAAAGAAAACAAACTCAAATTCGGCAAAGAAAGCAAAAACAATGTTTTCGAAGGACTTTCTTTTTCAAGCAACAATAAAAACAACTTTTCAAAATCCCTCAAAATGCCACCAAAGACTCAAAGACTGAAAGAAAATCACAAGGAAACTTTGTAAGTTATCAACTCACACAAATGAAAACTTGAACAAAATAGGTGTTTCAACTTGCACTAAATGATCCAAGAGCAGTAAAAAGAGTTTTGAGAAACTGATCAAGAAATCAGGAAAGACAAACTTTCAAATTCATCAACAATAAGCTTTCGAAAAGGAAGAAAAAAAAGCGAATGGCCACAAAATTGATGGGAAGAAAAGCAAGCAAACCATAAAAATGAAGTTTGACACAAAGATTGTAAACAATCTTCTGTTCCAGAAAACCAGAATGATCAGGAACCTCTATAAGAAGCCTTGTGTGTTCAAACACAAATCATAAAACTCACTATAAAGCAAACCAAGGTCAAAAACTTTTCAAAGCAGGAGAGAATTTGTAACAGTAAGCTCACTGAAAAATTAAATTCTGAAAACAGAAACTGACCACTCAGAAAACACACAGACCAAGAAACAAATCTTTCCATAAAGAAAGATTTGAAAAGGTCATGCAAAAAATTGTAAACGCGACTATGTCTCTACACAGCTGCATGTATACGTGTTTCTGCCAAAAGAAACTCGCGTATACGTGGTTTCATTTCACAGAAACAAGCGTGTGTATGCATCTGTAAACAGACAAAGGTGCGGATATGAAGTTTTACAAGAAAAATAAAAAATGAGGCTTGATGAAAAAGATCAAACTTGAAGTCTGAGTTCCTACAGGAGCAGGCAGTACAGTGACATCAAGCAAACTAAGAACTGAGCCCTGATTGGCACTAACTAACCCAAACTAGGAATAACAAGTTGTTTTCACCAGCGGAGTTGCCAATTTTGTTGAGGGAATAAGTCCCCTAGGGCTTTGGGTCAGAACCTTAGCAGAGAAGGAGTAATCTACAACAAGAAATAAGCATAACACTCAGGAAACATGCTTAAAAAAACTAACTATGTGAGGATGAAAATACATGGATGTCCTTCGTTTGGGTAGTTCCAGCCAAGGTTCCAACCCTCTGCAACTCTTGATGATCTTCATACCTACAAATCAGCTAATTCGAATGCACATAGCAGCATATAGGTAAAGCATTGTAGTGAAATCAACTTTATATCATATAAGTAGATGGTTAGTTATACATTGAAATAGACATTCATATATAATCCATAACAATAACATCAGATGCATAAACAAAGTTGATATCAGGAACAAGACATCGTTTATTTTATTATAGAAAACTGTAATAAAAACATGGAAAGAGTTCACCTGAGTCTTCCTCTTCTAGCTCCAAGAAGAACCGTCCTCCAGGTCCATCCAATACCAATCTTCAACAACCTTCTTCCATAACCAATACCATGATATCTCCAAGCATATGAGAGAACATCAGAACTCAAGGAAACACGGGTTTCCTGAACTTGGGGAAGTGCATGAAGCACAGGGATTCTTCAGACTTGATCAGGGGATAATCTTAGTATAGTAATTCTATCATTTCTCTCCTCCTTAAGGCCTTCCCATTGAAGTCTTCTTATACTTCTCCCAAATTAGTTTTTTAGTTGGGAAATAGTTGGGAATAGTTGGGCCACAGGTACTAATAGGTAATCAGCATGTAAAACGCATGATCTCCACCCATAGTTAAGGAAATTTAATTTTTCTTAAGTGTTTTAACACATATACAAGGTTTGGGTATAGATTGACCCGCGTGTACACACTTTTAACATAGGGAAAAGTAGCGTATAGGGAGTAAACCACTGTTTTTTTTTTTTAATATTTGGACCAAGTCTGGAAGGAGGGGTTGCCCTAGGCCATAAAACAAGCATCACAAATACCAAGAGTGATATTTGGAGCTATAACAAAAACTATCATTGCGCTTCCAGTGCAAGACCCTAAAAAGAAGGTCATATTTTCTAGAAAGGATCTTGTTTGGTCTGAAGTAAATGGGAATAACACGGGGATTGATAAGATTACAAAAACCCCTTCACATAGAATTGTCGACTTTATTATAGGAGAGGAAATGAACCCAAAATTTCCATTTTCATTCACTCGGATATAAAATAAACACCTAGGCTCCAGGCCTAGCCCTTTCTTGCGATATGAAGTGTAAGTTTTTTAGAGATGCATTTGTTAAATGTTGGTATTAGCAATGTTTTATCATTTGTCATATGTATTGACATTTTAAATTTTTTTATGTAGCTATGCTTGTTCATATGCCCCCAAGGGCAAAAGAGGAGAAAATGAAATGAAATGAAGATCCTTATTTGTGAAAAAGAGGGGTTTTTGATGCCATTTCATTGTAAAATTTATGGTTCAAAGCCCCGACATAGCAATAATAACACATAATATGTATGAACATGAAAATAGCCAAGGATGGCCTTGCCATGTCCAAAATGACGCTTAAGGCAATGCTAGGTCCTTGCATCAACCAAAGTTATCAAGGGACATGGTTACCTATGTATACAATTGTTTTTTCTTGGAAGTGTCCATTGACTTGGTTTGTAAAATGCACATTAAAAAATATGTTGACATGGATGCTACAACTCAAGATAGGGAATTTGTTTTGTGCAAGGCAAATGTTGTTAACATCTATAATTATCATATGAAAATAAAACATCAGTTTCATAAGAAGGATGAAATGAGTGTGAACCTTTGGTATAAAAAACACCAAGAATAATTTTTCTTTTATCAAAGCCCAATGGTGGAGAGATCCATTTTATAGTTGGAATTCAAATGAAGTGGATGTTGGAGACCATGGTCAAGCTAACAAATAATAGCTTAATAACCATGGATTCAACATTTACACAAATAAATATGGGGTGAGTGTATTAATAATGATTGATATAGTACAATAATTTGATTTGTAGTCTTTGATAATGATTAACGAGCTAATTTGACTTCATACGTTTTTTGAATGTGATAGTACTAGTTGTACATACTTGTGGTGTTCGATGACCAACAGAGTCGGGTGCTAGTTGCACGGGTGGTGACATCACATAATTCATCACACAACATTTCACTATGGTTGGAGCACCTCATTCATGTATGTGACCAATTTGATCATAATTAGAAAGTTAATGGCTTCATGTATGATTATGTATTGGCTAAAATCAATGCTTTAAGGTAACCTCAATCTTCGTTTTTTATAATACAACTTGTACTCATTTTAAAAACCACCCACTTGAAATGAATTGAATGTGGTATGAGAATCACAAGGTACAATGTTATCTTGTGCATTTGGCACATACATAGGGTATGGCTAAAAAATGTCAATCAATTGGCCAATAGTTCAGAAATAGCAAAAGATATGTTTAGTGATTTGGGTGAGATTATGAGAGTTTTTTCCAATGATGAAGTGAGCATTGCAATTAATGCATTCTTCAATCAATTTTCTAATGAGGAGAATTTATTAGACTATTTCCACAAGAATTGGGTTTTCAGTGACATGATTTGTAAATTCACATATTCTTTCTTACATTTCTCTTTTTGGTTTTTATACAAATGAAATTTATTCATTAACCCAACTTTTATGTAGTTAGGGATGTGGGTAAAAGGTTATCAAGATTTTCCCCATGCAAATCAGGGGACAAATAATGTTGTGGAGTCATATTATTGTTACCTAAAGATAAAATTTCTATCTGATAAAAGAAAGAGACGTGTTAGTAGGATGGATTGGTACCATGTTATCGGTTTAAGGAAATTCTAAAAAATGGATATTTGAATAATCACAAGAAAGAGAAACAATCTGAATCATGAATGGAAAAAGAAAAAAAAAAAATCTAGATAGTGTTTGTAGCTCTCATGAAAGAATATCTCATGCTTATTCGGTGAGGAGTTAATCTAAACCTAATAAGAAATATCTTGGCACTTGGCATTGCACAGATTTCATAACTTGTGATTTCACATGGTCTATTTGTAGAAACATTTGCAATCATGCCATAAAGGTGGGTTGGTTTTGTTCTCTTTCAATGGCTTCAAACCCATTACTAAGTCATGAGACCACAGTTGATCCATTAAATGACCCTCCTAAGATAAAGATAGAGGCACCAGATCTTAGTGAAGATGCAAACACAATTGCCATGGATAGTCACAATGTTGATGTAAATGTTGAAGGACTTGAGTTGGTTAGAGAGGAGTTGGTTGGCTACTTAGACTTGCTTCAAAATAGTCCTCCCACTACTTTGACCAAGAATGAAAAATTGATTAATTTGGCTAACAAAATGTTGGATGACATCAACATTCTTCATATTATGGATTATGATTTCACGTGTTGGCTGGGTGCTTTTGAGTCATCTTTAAAGGTGAAGAAGATTTTCTTAGGCCCAAAAAAGAGAAGAGAAACAAGAAAACAAAATGCAAAATTGGAAATTGATTTGAATATTGTTGTAGATGAAAATGAACCATTTGAGTTTTAACAAATCAACAAGCGATGTTTCCCCCACTCCAACAATGCATGATTTTCCAAGTTTGTTGTGATTTCTTTGTTTTCAATATTGATTAGTGTATTACATGTATGATTGTTATGCTTAATATGTTCATGCCAGGTAATCATAGTACAATGGAATTTTCTTCTACCATACATGAGGGTTGGAGCTCCAATAACTAAATATGCCCAAGAGTCGTAGATGGGCTTGAAGTGGAAGATTTGGATTTCCTATATGTTTCCTATATTTTACTATATTCTGCCTATATTTTTCCTTATAACTCCATGTTGGTGGGGATATTTACATTACAAAATTATAATACACAGGTTTTTTTTTTTTTTTTTGCACATATTGTGATAGCTTGGCTCATTTGTATCCGTGGCGTTGGTATTTAAATTAATATATTTTGGAATCAAAAAGTGTTCTGAGCACTTTTTCCAGGTTGGGTTTCACTTGGTGGTGTAGTCCTATGTATCAAAAGTTTGTGTCCATATTTCAATTGAGCTTCAAAAGTGTGCTTGTGGTCTTTATGTCTCTTTTGTGATTATGAATATTGAGGTCAAGTGGGGTGAAAGTGCACAACATTTTAGCCAATTCAATGTTATTTTTCATGTATGTTTGATAAGTGGTGAGGTTATGCTTGTTGATTTGGGAAATTTGTCCCAATTTTTAATTAAGAGAAATAAATAGCATCATGCATCTACATGAAGTCTCTAAATACATTGATTGTTTAGTATGTTGTGGAAGATAACATTCACAAGGTTGTTCTATACTTGCTTTATGCTTGCATACATTCGTGTCTAATCATGAATCCGATATCTAAATTGAAATGAAAGCAATGAAAATGTTACAAAAATAATAGCAACAAAATTGAACCTAATAATAGCAAAAATAATTTTTTGTTAGAGTTGGGAAATTCTTACAAAGATATAAGAGAATTTTGTTATTGTTAGTGTAGCCCCCTATTGTTATTATTGTGCGCATGTATCCCCCATGTTGTTATTATTGTGCCCCATAAAGCCCACTATTGTTATTGTTGTGCCCTTACATTATTATGGTTATGTAGGTCCTCATTATATTGTGACCCCTTAGAATCCTATATATACCAAGGAGGTATTATCATTTGTATCATCCAAGAATTGTTCATTTATGTAATGTAAAGGAGGTTCCCCCTCGAAGAGGCTAATTTTAAGTCGTTGACCTATATTTTCTTCTATTTTGTGAGCTGGTTGCATAACATTTGGTATCAGAGGTTTGGATTCTAGGGTTTTGCTTCTTCAAACAAGCCATCATGGAATTTTCGTCATATATTTTTTTCTACAAGGATTTAGGATCTGTTATTTCAACCACATGGAGACGAAATATTTATGAACTTCTTGTACGAATTTCAGATTTTGGTTCGCTATATTTTTGGAGATATGATCCAAGAAAGTTAGGGTTTTTGCAGGCTCTAGAATTCAATCTCAAACAAGTGACCTAGGGAAAATCATATTTATGTTCTCTCTGAGGATCAGAATTGAATTTTGTAAAAAGTGGCTGAAATTACATTGACTTTAGTTTTTTGTATATCATTTTCAAAGCCAAAGGTCAAAACAGTGACACGTGACACTCCGTACAAGTTCACTCTACTGAACCTGTGGATAATCAAGGCATAGTGAGAGATTGGGCATAACGCTTTCGTGAAGAACCAAATATCGATATGACTTGTGGTGTTTGAAATAAGACTCATAGGTATACCACAAGATGAAATTTTAGACCTTAGAGATCCACAATTACAGAGATACAACAGTTTCAATATAGAGCTCCCAAAAAACAAGAAAAGGTGTATAATTTGTTTAAATTTTACATAAATTTTGTTTGAAAAATCAGTTTGAAGTGTTTCAAAAGGGAATAGAGAAGCATAGATATCATTATTTTATTCCAAAGCACATCGAAACAAAAAAAATGGACACACCTAGTAAGCATTCAGAAATCTCTTCAAAATTACGAGACCAAGTGCCACAAATTTCACTCTCACAAAGAGTAACTAAAAATGAATTGGAAGTGGTGACGAATGTTAATATGGATGGTTTAAAAGGGAACATGGATGCTTTAGAATAAAAAATGGAATGTTTGAAGGATGGTTTAAAAGAATAAATTGAAGGTTTGAAGAAAGGTTTGTTAAAGTTGCTACAAGAAATGACTCCTAATGGCGACAAGGTATTCCATGAAACTCATGAAGAGAACAAAAATAATATTTATCATGATATTAGAGACTCTAACTTTGGGTTGAAGACCTACCACATTTCAAATATTGATATGGGGAAGTTTTATGACAAGGATCTGGTAACATGGATACTACAGATGGAGCAATATTTTGATCTACATGATGTGCAACCCTCACAAAAGGTACGCATTGCATATTTATATTTAAAACCCTATCAGTTTGTATGGTATATATGGATTTGTTCTCGTACATCACTTGTCACCTAATCAATTTTTATGGAAGAAATTATAGCAAATTATGATGATACAAAGAGAAACACCTTCTTTATCCAATTGATAAATCTCAAACAAAAGGGTTCAATGGCGGAGCACATTGAAGAATTCCAAAAATTGAATATTAGGGTAATTGATATTCCAAAGGTGCATAGGATTTATGTATTCATAGGGACTTTAAAGGATAACATCCAAAATGAGGTTCACCTTTGGGAACCTGATTCATTGGAGAAGGCATTAAGGGTGGCGAGAAAAGTTGAAAGAAAAATTATGGTGACAAGTCTACCACTCACAACTATAAAGATGGAAGTGTTGTTGCTCTTAGTTTTCCACAACCTACAAGGTTGACACCACAAGTAAAATTGGAGGAAAAAAGAGAAAAAGGTATTTGTTACAATTGTGACAGAAAATACATTAAAGGTCATAAGTGTGCTGAGAATAAATTATTCTACATAGATTATGAAGAGGAGGAAGAAAAGGAAAAATAAACATCAAAAGATGAGGATATACACCAATAACCATCCCAAAATAAATAAGAAATGAATCTGACCATATCTTGTAATGCATTGGTAGGAATTACTGCTCCTCAAACTCTCAAGATAGATGATATATTAAGAAGAAAAATGTAATAGTTCGGGTTGGTTCGGGTAGTACCTATAATTTTATTCATTGTAAGATAGCCAAGGAATTGAATTGATTCCTATATCTAGCACCAAAGATTCAAGTGATGGTTGCAAATGGAGGAACACTATATTGCTCTAGAAAGTTCCATAATATCAAGCTAACCAAGGGGGAATATGTATTGAATAGTCCAATGATTTCCATTCCAATCGGTAGTGCTGATGTTGCACTAGGAGTCCAATGGTTACAATCTTTGGGGATGATAGCTTTTAATTTTCAAGAAATTTTCTTGAATTTTTTTTGGGAAGGAAAGGAAGTTGAATTAAGGGGTATCATAGGGAAAACAAGAAAGGTGATTAACTATAATGGCATGATAAATATTTTGAAGAAATAACAACGGGGCGTAATTTCACAATTATGCTCACTAGAGATTCAAACATCAACATAATCTATTTCTCCATATCTCCAAAAAGTCTTGGACAATCATTCCAGGATATTTGAGACTCCTAAAGGCCTCCCACCCATTCTTGATCAAGATCATGTTATTCACTTGATTCCAGGAAGTGTTCCTCCAAACATCAGATCTTATAGATACCCATATGCCCAAAAGAGTGATATTGAACGTATGGTTGCAAAAATGCTAGAGGTTGGTATAATTAAACCTAGTCAAAGTTCTTTCTCTACTCGAGTAGTATTGGTGCACAAGAGGATAAATCATTGCATATGTGTCAAAATTACAGGGAGCTCAAAAAGCTCACTATTAAAGATAAATTTCTCATTCCTATCATTGAAGAATTGTTGGATGAATTACATGGAGCAATTTACTTCACCAAGTTGGATCTTCATTTAGGATATCATCAAATTAGAATGAATAATGGAGACATTCAAAACTCATGAGGGTCATTATGAATTTTTAGTCATGTTTTTTGGCCGTACGAATGCACCTTCCACATTTCAAGGTTTGATGAATTCCATTTTCAAACCCTTCCTTAGAAAATATGTGTTAGTATTTTTTGATGATATACTAATCTACAACAAGTGTTGGAAGGATCATGTTCAACATGTTGACAACGTGCTCAAACTGTTGGAGGAGAAACAATTATATGCAAAAACCTCCAAATGTTTCTTTAGAGTACATGAGGTGGAATATTTGGTTCATATTATATCTCATGAGGGTGTTAAGGTAGACCCTAGCAAAATTAAAGCCATTAAGGAATGGATAATCCCCACAACCATAAAGAATCTTCAAGGATTTCTCAAGTTGAGAGGGTATTATCGCAGGTTTGTTAAAACTTATGGGAGAATAACAACACCTCTAACCACATTGTTGAATAAAGAAGCATTTTCTTGGACTCTAGAAGCAACTAACGCCTTTGAACATCTTAAAGAGGCAATGTGCCAAGCACTAGTCTTAACTACGCCAAACTTCACAAAAGCCTTTATTATGGAATGTGATTCCTCAAGAATGGAATTGGTGCTAATTTAATGCAAGAAGGAAGACCCATTGCTTTTGAAAGTCGTCCAATCAAAGGAATGTATATAGACAAACCTATTTTTTAGAAAGAAATGTTGGAAATACTACATGCACTAAATCAATGGAGACCTTACCTAATGGGAAGACACTTCAAGGTAAAAACAAATCATGATAGTCTTAAATAATTTTGGAACAAATATTATCTTCAGAAGAGCAACAAAAATGGGTCAAAAAGATGTTGGGTTATAACTTTGAAATCATCTACAAAAAAGGGAAGCAAAATTTCACTGCAGATGCACTCTCAAGGAAGGATGAGGATGTGGAAGCATTGTTTTGTGCCCTTTCTATTATCCAACCAGATTGGATAACCAAAGCAAGGGATGGATGGAAGAATGATGAAGAGGTGTGGACACTCATTCAAAAGTTGCAACAAGATCCCAGTACATCTAATATATCTAGCTAGAAAAATGATTCATTATGGTACAAAGATTGCTTATATCATTGTAAGAATTCCAAACTCAAGAAAAATATTCTTTTGGAATTGCACACCTCCCCTTTAGGAGGGAACTCAGGATTTTTAAAAACTTACTACAGGTTCAAGAAGGAATTTTTTTGGGATGGCCTTAAATGTGATATTCAGAAGTTTGTGGTAGAATGTTTTTTTTCCAACAAAATAAAGTTGAGACAATTAAGACCCTAGGTTTGTTACAACCTTTATCCATTCCAAGTCAACATTGGGAGGAGGTCTCAATGGATTTTATCACAAGTTTACCCAAGTCTAAAGGAAAGAGTGTCATCATGGTCATAGTTGATAGACTTACCAAGTATGTACACTTTTGCACTTTACATCATCCTTTTAAAGCTAGTACATTTGCTACTGAATTTATGGAAACAATTCAAAAGCCACATGGAAACCCAAATATTATTGTAAGTGATAGATATCTCAATTTCACTGGAAATTTTTGGATAGAATTATTTTCTTGTCTTGATACTCAATTAGCTCATAGCTCGTCTTATTATCCTCAATATGATGGGAAAAATGAGATAGTGAACAAATTTTTAGAATGATATCTTCATTACTTTGTATATAATAAACAAAAACAATGGGTTAAGTGGTTACCTCTAGCTGAATGGTGGTATAACACTTCCTTCCATACTGCAACAAAAATGACCCAATTTATGGCATTTTATGGATATCATCCACCATCCATAACATCATATTTAAGAGAAAATTCTAAGGTTCAGGCAGTGGAAGATAACATCGAGCATCAACAAGTTCTCCAACTCTTAAAGAATAACCTAACACTGGCATAGAATCGAATGAAACAATAGGTAGATCAAAATTGCAGTGAAATATTTTTTTATGTAGGCGACTAGGTATTTTTATGGCTACAACCATACAAACAAATGTCCCTCAAGTAAGCTAGGAAGGATAATAAGTTATCACTCAAGTACTATGGTCCTTACAAGGTGTTTCAAAAGATTGGTACTATGGCATACAAATTGGAGCTTCCTGCATCATCTCGAGTACACTAATTTTTCCATGTTTCATGCTTCAAGAAGGTTATTGGTGACAAGCTCCCAATTCAAAAAATGTTTCCAAAACTTGAAGAAGAAGGAAAAATCATATTTGAGCCTGAAGAAGACATGAAAACGACAACCTAATAGCTACAGAATTGATTACTTTCAGAGTATCTCATTAAGTGGAAGAAATTACCCACTGAAGATTCCACATGGGAGGATGAGAATTTTATATAGAAGCATCCAAAACTACTCAAGTGTTTAGGACAACACTTTTTTGAAGGAGAGGTGCATGTTAGGTCCCTATAATACTAGTGTATTCTCCTTATTGTTATTGTTAGTGTAGCCCCCTGTTGTTATTGTTGTGCCCATGTAGCCCCCATGTTGTTATTGTTGTCCCCATAGAAGCCCACTATTGTTATGGTTGTGCCCTTACATTATTATTTTTATGTAGGCTCTGATTATATTGTGACCTCTTAGACTCCTATATATATCAAGGAGATCTTATCATTTATATCATCCAAGAATTATTCATTTATGTAACGTAAATGAGGTTTCCCCCTCGAAGAGGCTATTTTTGAAGTTGTTGACCTATCTTTTCTTCTATTTTTTGAGCTGGTTGCATAAAAAACAATATGGAAACGCCTACTGGTGATGATAAAATTCTTTTGAAACATTACAATTATTTTCATAAAGTACATGACACAATTGGGTGAAGGAGCCCTGCAACTAAGTCCAAAATCAATTAACTATCCGAGTTGTATATTTTCAATATCCATCCTAGTCACCTTGTTTTCTAGCTCAACCACATTTTTTTCTCCTTTTACTTTCTTTATATATTTTGACCATCTCTCCCTAAGGTCACAAATTATATTTTCTCTCTCTCTCTCTCTCAAAGGCATTACATTTTCCTCGTGCAAGGGTATCAACAAGGCCAATTTATCCTCTTTTTATTTCATCAAAGGATCTAGTATCTCCACACGAAGAACCTTTTCCTTTACCATCCTTCGTTATGTACAAGAAAGACTGTGGGCTATGTTTAGTTCCTCATCTTTTGTTTGCACAACAATTTTTTTGGTTAGTCTCTTGCCCTATTCCTCATATGATTCTATCATCTGGGCCAATTTATCCTCTGATGCCTTTATCAAAGGATCTAGTATCTCCACCTGAATATCCTTTTCCTCTACCATCCTACCTATTGTACAAGTAGAATTGTGGGCTATGTATGGTTCCTCATCTTCTGCTTGCTCAACAATGCTTTTGGTCAATTTCTTCCCCTCTTCCTCATTCGAGGCTATAAACTGGGCCAATTTATCCTCTATTTCCTTTATCAAAGGATCTAGTATCTCCACCTAAATAATCTTTTCCTCTACCATCCTTCCTATTGCACATGCAGAGCTATGGGATATGTTTGGTTCCTCATCCTTTGTTTGCACAATACTATCATGGGTTTGTTTTTTGCCAAGGGGTATAATTTCTTGGACCCCACGTGAAGGTATATCTATGACACCCATGGTTAGGGAGTCTGTAACCTATGCCAAACAATTTATTTTTTCACAAGGTTATTTTTTTTTTGAGCTCATCTGTTAGGGTTTTTACTGTGTGTTGAAGTTCTTTGTTTTTCATTTAGAGAACCATATTCTTCCTTAATAATGAAATATACAAAGGAAAATATGAAGGGGCACTCACTATTTTAATGCGCTTGTTTTTCAATTTTGGTGTGGTTTCTTGAACCTCCAAAATATTACCCTCATCCCTATATAACCATATAATTGAGGTGATTCCCTCTCTGACAAATGGGCTTGATTATTGTATGTGATTAAGGTCACTGATTTATGTTTCCATCCATACATCCTACACAGGCCCATTGTGGGTGTCCTTCATTGCCTCTAGTGGTTCTTATGTATTAGTAAGGGAAACCTCCAACTCTTTCTTATGTGTCAATAAGGTGGTCAAATCCTAGTTCCATCAATACATCCAATACATGCTCTTGTATAGAATTAGGGGAAACCTCATCTGATGTTTCTTCTGCAACAAAATGGGATCGCTTTGTCTTCTTGTTCTTGGCTATTGGAAACATTGTCGGGCACTTCCTTATACCTCTCAATCTTTTGGTGGCAGGGTTACTCCCCAATATTTCTACATCATCATCATCTTGTTTGTCTTTTTCTTTGGGGAATTAGCAGCAAAATCCTTAAGAAACCTCGTAACTTGAACATTGGGTGGCATGTTTTCCATATGGAAAGTTTCTATGGGAATTGTTGTAGTTATGAGGTCATGGGGTGGAGTTGCAGTTGCTAGGGAATCCTCTAGCGAATTAACGACATCTGCATGCAATGTAATTCCAATTATGTCATTCCAAGTTCTCCCTTCCTTTTGCAGCACACTAACAACCAAAATCTTAATGAGGCCATGGTGGGACATGTTTTTCATTGTTGTTGTTGTTGTGATGTTTGTTATAACTTGATTCAATTAATCCATTTAATCAAGCATGGAAAGTAGCATTTCACATACAAGATTATATGAGCCCAAAAGGAGTAAACCATGTGTTCCTGCATGCCCTGTTCCACTATAGTGCTCGTATAACTTAAAGAAGCAAACATTGGACAACATTTTGAATGTGTGCCATTGTTGACTATTACTGAAAAATAGTGATCATTATTTGTTGGCATTATTTATTGATCTTGTGGCTAAATATGTTGATAATGGAGAAATGTATAGTAATTGAATGGTTCGTTTGGTTATTTATACATTTCCTCTCTTAAATGAATTTGGAAAGCAATTGGAAAAATGAAAGATATCACAATTTCATTTTGTATATCACCATATGTACATATTGTTCCCCAATATGGTTGGAATAGTTCAAAATATTTATATTTCATTTTGTCATTTACTTGATAAGATGATCTACAAAAAAATTCAACAAATGAAATATGAAGTTGGGCATATAGTCGAGTGCAACTATAGCAATAAAAAGACACATTTATAAATGCATATATGGAAAACACAACAACTAATTATGATTGTTTTTAAGTACTTAAAGGTTTATTTCTACGTATTTTTAAGTTTTTATGTATTTCTAATGAGTTTTCATGATTGTAATGCATCAAATCCAAAAGAGGGGAAAATTTCTCACTAATTCTGCAACAAAATAGAGAGGGGCACAAGATATGGCAACATCTTGAATATATAAGCAGATAAATCCCCTTATGAAATTAGGCTAGGAACAATAGAATTATTTCCAAAATAGCATCAACATGGCCACATTTTGTCTTTCGATATTCATTCTACAAAAAATCAGAAATAGTTACTGTTATCACTCAGGTTGTCCCTAGGCTTCTTATAGGGATACGGCCGAGGTAACCACAAACCAATCTTTGGATTGCAGGTTCTAGCCCACCTGCAATCAGAGAGGGCTCTCTCTTTAATGATTCAACTTTGTTGATGATTTTAGGCTAGCTTTTGGCTCAGGGGTTTTTTGTTTGTGTTTGGATGGAAGGTAGGAATCTCAAGAAAAGAGGCAAGGTAAGGTGTGATAAGTTTCGAACCATTGGGCATGGAGTCGTGGATCAAGGCTTGCTATTGCGTTTTCTTGGTCACCAGGGGATTATGGAGCGGGATAGCCACACAGGATACAATTATCAATCTACTGAAAGGATGGAATGAAAATCAGGGATGAAAGGCAAAGGAGAATCATTTCATCATGCTGAAAAAGAGGAGAAATGGATGAATGGTGATTTAGGAGCAGTTAAGAATTCCTAAATATTCATTCATATGTGAAAGAAACAGCGTAAACAAGATCATTTAAGTATACATGCTCATAGCTATTTCTGATGAAAACATAGAAAATGCAGAAATTGAACTTAAGGTGTAGTGAAACAAATCTTAAGCTATTCTTTTTTCCTGCAATTTAGAAGGCAGAACGGCGGTAAAAACATGAAAATTAATAGAGGAGAGAAACACTTATTGAATCATGTAGAAGCACAGGAATTCCGTAATCACTCCTTGGCCAAATGAACACATCAAGTAGTTTCGAAATCCACGCTTTCAACAATATTTGATTATGGAAAATATGACAGTTACAGTGCAGGTCTCTGCTTGGAGAAAATGCTGGGAAGCAAACTAAGAAATGTCTTAGACTCACTAACTAACTAACCTACCAACCAACCAACCCCACACTACATCGTTCAGGGTGGTATATATAAGCAAAATATCGGAAAGACATTCATTACATTTGACCTAAACAGGTCTGCTAGAAAAGCTCTTCAAAAATCCAAGTGTTGCTGGAATTAAATGCAGGTAAGTCCTTTTGGCTGCGCTAGAGGCAGCTGAATTAGAAAAGACTACAATGTGGCCCTTGGAGGCTTGATACGGTGCTGTTGGAATGATTGTGCTTCGGGAACTGTAGTTCTGGTCTGGTGCGAGTTAAATGTGCAATGATTATGATCTGAGGGCTTTGAGTGGCTTCGCCCTCTTTCTTTGACTCTGCTGGAAGGTATTAAATGTTCTCCTGCTTCGGGCCGCTGCTTAATATTTTAACTGATACTCTTTGCCGCTACATTGATGGCTTCCACCGTCTACTGATACTCTTTGACACGCTTTATACCTGATGATTTGATCTGATACACTTTAAACTTTGTCACTGATCCTCTGTTGTCTCTAAACTGGATCAATTTGGCACGATCGGGCGATCTTCGAGCTTTTTCAGTGCACAACGGGCCAAGGAATCAAAAGATTCCCCAAATATTCCCCGAAACAGCCTATTTCCCGTAGCGATTGCGCTAATCATACATCGAAAACTGCCTATGTTTCTTGTTCTGGAGCTTCGAAGTGCGATTTCTCTTCCTGCGCGAATTTTCGGCTTTCTGGCTACTGACGTCAGCATGACGTCTGCAGTACGGCGGATGACGTCAGCCTGCGGTTGGTCCCTGGTACAAAAGTAACATGGTTGGGTGCTGATACAGAAGGCGATGTGATGAACTTCTCCGATGCGATCGCAATATCGCATCGCCGGGGAACGGGAGGGTGTTTTAGTTGGACATTTGGCGCTTGTGATCGCCGATCGCCGATATCGCGATATCGCATCGGGTGGCTAAGGATGGGTCATAACTTGCATGGAGAGGAAACTGTAATGCTGCGATGCGATCTGGCCTTCTATGGTCTGCAGAGTGTTAAGGAAGTCAGTAAGGGGTTTGTTGTGGTCGGAAGGAGTAAGTAAGTGGATGTGGAAGGCATTTGAGGCTTCGGAAGGGGTCCGATCACCTCAAAGGGAGTTAATACTCTGGAAGGAGTCCATTTTATTTGGAAGATGGTTTGAAGGGGTGGCATGAGGGTTCTTGCTGAGTTTCAGGTAAACTGAGCAATTCCCGGGGGTACTTATGGTTATTTTTCAACCAGGGGGAGGGATATTTATATATGGGATGATTTACATAATATTAGTAGGGGGATGGGAAAATATAGGGAGCTAAATAATAATGTCAGTATTTAATATGGAGATGGTAAGAAAGCGCTAAGTTCAGAATACCTTAGGCTGTTATAAGGGGATAGAACCATTCTTCAGAGAGAGTATGGAACAACTTTGAGTAAAGCAGATCTTTACGTGAGCAAATACTATGAAAAATGATGAAACTTAAGAGGTATCAAGTAGATATTGACCTCTTTTGGGGAAGTTAGTTAATGATTGGGGAGAAAATGGAGAAAGGGAGTTAGTTATACCTGTCTTTTGAGCTTTTCGCCTTGAACTGCCTGCTGATTGTGTCCTGAGTAAAGATGACGCCTGGAAATCTGGAACTTATCAGTAATTAAGATTCAGCAACCTCAAGAATACCTACCCAACCTACTTACCTAACATTTTTTCTTCTTTTGATTTGGGTGCACTTAGACTTGCAGACCCATCATTCTATTTTTTCTTTTCATGCTTTCCTATCTACAAACTACCCTTATTTCATCCGAGGGCCCAGATTAAACAGTTGGGCTCCTTTGATTCTCTACCTATCTAAGAATCTGCCAAGATTAAGCTATTTGGACAGATTTACATTCTCTATATTCTAAAATAGGAAATTCAAACCTAGGGAGACCAAGATTAAGCTGTTTGGACCTCCCTTTAACTGAAAATTGGAAATACCGGAATAACTTCTCAAAAATTTGGAAGGCAATTAAATGAACTCTAAGTAGCCTTCTTCGCTTGGAGACTGTTAAGAAAATATGGAGCATTGCAACATGCAAAGTATGACATATTTGGCCTGTAAAAATGTCAATCATGAAATATGAGTAACCTGCT